>CM038795.1:280299007-280450542 GCA_021764765.1 Vicia sativa
TCTTCCACAAGGTGATCCTGTGGGCAAATGGACTCCCACCCACGAGGGACCATCAGAGTCAAGACAAGATTTTCCCGGACATGATATTTAGCACCATGGATGTGAAGCTTCCACACCGTGAACGCGACATAGTCAAAAATACTACGATAAAAGAGACCCGCTAGGTCGACTGCCCAGAAAAATAGAGATCCCGCGAACCAAAAGGTTCAAAATAAAGGATATATACAAAATATGTACACCGACAAGTCGAAAACCTCGAAAAGGCTTTACAAAAAGTGGTATCCCAGATCAAAACCCGAAGTGGCTGGCCTCAGGAAAAAGTTAGATTTAAGCTGCATAACTATGTCTCTTCCAGATCACCGCTCTGCACTACTCTCAGATTCAAGACAAATGGCGAAGATCATTTACTCACTTTCATCGATGCAATGAGACGAGATAGTTGAAATATATAGTATTAGCATAGTCGGAACTTAACTAGATTGTTTCAAGATGTTTTACCTTCTTTGTATAAACCACTCGCCACACGCTACATTTCAAATAATACAAGTTCTTTCTCTTTACAAATTTTCACTTTTGTGGTTTGCATAAGTCCAACGCTTGTTTTGAATGACTATACGCATTTGACAATAAGAATCTAATCACAAACATACTAAAATAAAAGTACTTACTACAGTTCTGAATTGATTTAATAATGAAGTCACCAAAACATTCCCCCACGTAGCATGATCCCCCAAGGTGTCACCACTACAAACCCTCCCCAATGAGTATATGTGGTCCCTTTGTCAGTAATCCCACTAACTAAGCATGTTACATCGCCTCCAAGAAGAACATTTCACCCCCACTAAGATATTTATCCCACGACATCTCTCCCCTTCTTTTTCCCCAACATGGATCCAGACTCGAGACTTGGTCGATAATGCACCTGAGGAAACCACATCTTCATTCCGCCCAGAGATTACAACCGATCCCCGACTCTCCCACCGGGCCTCCCAAGAACTATCAAATGCTCTCCATGAGATCTACCCAATCCCCAAGAGAGCGCCTCCTAAATTTCCTCAACAGATCTACATACAAGGTCCCCAACGATCGCTTCCTCCTGTTTCCTCTCAAGGGTCTATATATGAGATCTCCAACAACGAGCCTCTCAACTCTCACCTTCCTCAACAATATCTAGGCCCAAGACTGGTCGATAAGGCATCTGAGGAATCCAGATATCTTTCTTCTCCTTCAAAAGCGGGTTCTCACCCACCAATCCCCCAAAGTCGAAATCCTCAAATGTAACATCCGTGATCTTCTTCAAGATGGATATGTTTTGAAATACCACAACATCTATCATTCATACATTACTCATAAAGTCATAATTCATGCATATGTCATTCATATACATAATCATGCATCATACTTTTCATAAACTAACCAATATTCTATCAAAGTTCCTCTGTTTCTCCAAAACAGTAATGTACTACTGACGCAAATGTGTCCGTGGATTAAGCCCCGAATCGACGGAAAACTATCTCAAAGACCGCCTTGGTCATTCCTCCCACGATCGGGTCCAGATTAAGCCCGAATCCACGGCTATCGCCCGGGTTATCCTCCGATAATGTGCAATGGATCAACACCATGCACAACAGGAAGCTATCCACATTTTTGCCAACTACATCTCCTCGTAGTAATCAAGACTAAGATTTATTCTGATCCCTTATTATCAACAAATACTACAGTAGTCTAACAGCATTTACCCGGCTTGCCTCGATGGCATCTTAAGCCCATCTCCGACTACTTATCAATGCTTCACTTTCGTAATGCGATATGGTTAAAATCAATGCAAACCAATAACTTCATTCAAAAATGAGCACAAGTCTAACGAGACTACCTCCGATGGCATCTTAAGCCCATCTCCATGCTCCTTCCAGAACGATTACAGAGCCCAACGCATTTTACCACTCCCCAAAGATCGATCTTTCCGTATGGCATCTTAAGCCCATCTCCGCCAATTCTCCTATCATTCTTTAGTCTAGCGCATTTACTCATCCCCAACAAGTATCCAAATGGCATCCTAGAAGCCCATTCCCGCATCATCCACCAACAAATGAGTGCAAATTTTCAGTAGATGAGTGTTCAATCATCTTCACCTGTGTCACAAAAGACAAGCGTCAATCTAACCCTCCAAGACAAGAAGATTGAACAGGCAGTCATTACACCCCAAAATTTTCCCTCCATCTATTCAAGAGATTTCATACATCCATACTCAAGGATTCCTCAAGAGTCGATCGACAAACTCTCCCAATCAACCCAAACTAGGTTGGTATCTCTCAAGTCAAGATGAACTTCCAACATCTCCAATGGCCTTCATGCCTCATATGCTTCAAAGATTCTCCATGTCAAGTTTCAAGCCTCACAAGTCAAGTTTCTCGTATAATCGCTCGTGATGGTCAAAATCAACAGATTGGACAAAAGTCAATCGTGGTCAACATACACAAACTTCATAATTTTTGGTCAACATCCTCATTTTGAAGTTACATTCATCATTTGATCAAGGGTTGATCATGATTCATCAAGAAAACTCAAGATTTGCTCAAAAGTCAAACTTTCTAAATTGTGGTTTCTAGTGAAAAGTCAATCAACTTTGACTCGATCATAACTTTCTTATACTTCTCGAAATTTTCCACCACCTCTGTTTTGAAGGAAATTCAATTCTCTACAACTTCATGTCTCACAAGAATGTCCAAAAATGCTTCATTTGAGAGGTAAGGTCAAAACATTACGTCATTTTCAAAGTCAACAAAAGTCAACTTTTGTTTTGAAGATATTGAGCATGGTAACTCCAATTGAGATGAGACCAAAAGGTTGGTTAGAGGACTCTTAGAGCTTTCCAAAAGTCCAAGAACACTCAAAATGTGGAAAATTGAGCAAGATACACCATTCACAAGTGGGCATTTTGAAAGAATGCACAAAGAGAGATACTAAAAATCAAATTTTTGCAAACGGCTTGCTTTTTCTTCATCCAAACTTATTCCTCATACAATTAGGAATATCCAAGCCCAATGCCATGAATTTTGATTTATTTTTCTATTTAATTTGAATTTATTCATTTAAATACAAATTAAATTTAAAATAAATTATAAAATCAAAATTAATTGAAAGATTGATTTTATTCCTTCCTCGAGACTCAAGTAACTCACCAAAGTCCAGCAAATTTCGAAATTTGACAAATGGCAAGATTAGATTGAATTGATCAAAGTTTTGAAATTTGATTTTATACAAAATCAAATTTGATTATCATTGAATGGTGATGATTCTTTCCAAAATGTCTCAAATCCATCCAATATAAATACTGATGCATACCAATCAAAAGGAGACGTAAAAATTGCTCTAGAAACCCTAACCTAAAGTCAAAAATCCGCCTCTCAAGCAACAACAGCAATTGGATCTTTGTGGTTTCAATATTCGAGCATTCCATCTTGTTCCGTGCCATCTGCATCTGACCTCACATTGCACAAAACCATTCGTAATCACGTAATTCAATTCGGTTTGTCCAAGAAAAATTCAAAATCGATTTTAATTCATGCATTTTTAACATGTTTTGTGGTTTGTTTTGTGTTTAGATGGAAGTTTGCAAGCCTTGATAGTTTGATTGAACATGGTCGGATCGACATTGCCATATTAGGTTCCATGGACCGAATTGGGATCATACCTAAATAGGATAAATCGACAAAATCTAACACCACCATCATGTTTAGAATGATGAATCCAATCGAACCATGCCTTAATTAATTTATATTGCTCCGGCCGGATTTTAGAATTTGTGGAATAAAGGCCGCCCGAGGCCGACGAAATTCAAATTTCAAAAGAACGATGAAGTTCTCGCGCGATTGTGCAAATGTGAAGGTGACACTTGTTTTCCATCGTCTGCTCCGACACAATGACGCGCAGCGCTTCCGCATCGATGGCAAAGGCGTGGTTGGGGAGAGGAATGTCTCCACCTCGATCTCATGACACATTGTTTTTACAAGTTTGCAAAACTATTTCCTATTTTTTCATTTTATTTAATATTTTTATATATTTTAATTTCTTTTCATAATTTTATTTATGCATTAAAAATTGTCAAAATTATTTTCCTTGCATTTATTTTCTAAAATCTTTATTTAATTTAATAATTAAAAAACATATTTTTGTATGCATATTTATTTTATTTGTATTTTGCATTTAAATCATTGTAAATTCATTTTTAATTATTAAATTGCATCTAAAATCCCAAAAATTATCTTAGTATATTTACATTATTTTCCATGTCATATTTTTTCCAATTTAAATTTGCATTTTTCCTAACATTTTATCTTATTTCGATTTCATCATATTTTCCGATTTCCTGTTTATTAAAGGTTCATCCGCATTTCATTTTTCCTTTATCATTCTAGTTTTTTTTTCCAATAATGTAATAGATATGGATGTAATAGTTTATTTAGGATTTTATTTTCCACATTTTAAATATGAGCCCCGCCCCAGCTTGCACAGACATTATCTTCCTCAAGATTTTATATTCCGCATTTTATTTTCTCACATTCTATAACGTAGTATTAGGCTGTATGGCAAGACCAAAATTGAACATAGCCCACTAATTTTCAAGATAAATATCCAAATCAACACACTCCTTCACACACGTGGTCCAGTGACTTAACGCCTATAACCAGAGATGTTAGCTTACGCCCATTCGTGATACTAGTGAACTGACTTGTAGGATTTTGTATCCAAATGTGAGGATAGCAAGAGTCGCCACCGACTTTTATTTTTATCCAATTAAGGGAAGGTAAAAGTAATGTAAAAAGACCTTCGTTAGATTCCGAAGTTCGGAGAATGGTTATGAAAAGGGAAGGTATTAGCACCCTTTCCATCCGTAGTTATCTACGGCTCTTAGTTGCTTAGATCACTTTTTAAAATTGCTTTCCGTGTGTTTGACAAAAATGTTTTGAAAGAGGCATTTCGCTTTGACTTTGTAATGACTCATGTGAGTGTATACAAAGTGTTCTAAATGTTTTGTTTTGAAAGAGAATTTGAACTTTGAAAAGTGTGTGTGAAAAGCATTTGATAGAGCAAGCAACTAAAAGACTTATTTACCCACCTTAATTGGTCGTTTGTTGTACTTCTACATTCCTTTAGAATAGCCAGCCATACCATTAGTTAGTAGGTAGCTCCATTCGCTGGATGTAAGCGGACATTCGAAGGACACCGATGGTCATGAAGGCAACTTGTAGGAAGTATCCTAGCACATTCGGAAGGACTATCATCATTTTTCGTAGGCTTACAATCGAGGGTCAAGATCATGTATTCGGAGGCGACATCGTGGGTCTTATGATCTTGTATCAAGGGACTATGATGATTTGTTTGGAAGGCAACTGTAGAATACCCCACGCTCGAGGGACATGACCATTTGAAATCGAAAGGCATCGAGAGAATTACCCTGGCGCTGTAAAGAAGTGTGTCAAATTCAGATATTTTATCTTGAAATTAGTGTGAGCTATGTCCAATTATTATCTTGCCATACACTAATTACTAACAATTGATAAGTGGTGCGAAAGTAAATGTAAAGCGCTGAAGATAAACTACGCTTATTACATTTCAGCGTATACATAATTTAAATCATGAAAATAAAACCTAGATTAAACTATTACAACCCATGAGCAATTACATTATTGAAAAGTAAAATAAAAGAAGAATCGTCCAATGGATCAACCCGTGAAAGAAAGGAAATCTAAAATATGATGAATGAAATAAGAGAAAATGTTAGAAAAATGCAATTTTAAATATGAGAAAATTAATATATGCCGGAAATAAGATAAATATATTAAAATAATTTTTGGGATTTTTGAAAAGATTTAATAATTAAAATGCAATTTATAATGATTTAAATGCAAAATAAAAATAAAATAAATATGCATGCAAAATTATATTTTTAATTTATTAAATTAAATAAAGGTTTTATGAAAATAATGTAAAAAGAAAAATGTTTTGGTAATTTTTAATGCGTAATAAAAAAATCATGAAAAGAATTAAAATAATGAAAATATTTAAAGAAAAATATGAAAATAGAGTTTTGAAAAGTGAAAAGGGATTGTTCGAACCAGAATCGAATCGAGACATCCTTCAAACCTTGAAAACCATATGCTCGACCAATCGAGCTAAGCGCGGCGGACTGCTGAAACGGATAGTTTGAAATAACACGCCGCCGTCTGCTCTTCGCCGCGCCATCCATCATCTTCTCCGATTTGAATTTTTAAAAGATGTTACCGCTGTTCGACGCATGCACTCGCAAAATCAAAAATGCAACACACATAATATAAATGAAATTCTAAGGCATGTTCGATTCGAGCATTCAACATCGATGGTATGTGTCCATTGTCCAATTTTTCCATTTAAACAAAACCCCAATTCGAGCTCAGAACCCTAGATATGGTATATATCGATTCAAGCCATGGAAACACGATTGGTTTGCCAGTATCGCTTGCAAACTCGATTCTAATCACAGATAAACAATCAAAACAGAATAATGCATGAATGTTAGAAATCGATTTGAAATTTCAAGAACAAACCGATTTTGATTTCTTGATTTGATGGTTTGAATGATATAAGAGTCCTGATCGACTTAAATAACCCAATGAATGCAATGGAATCCTCAAAAGCAATTGAAAGTGGTCGATTCCAGGTCGCTAGAGTCAAGGTCACAATTTTGAGTTTGAAACTAGGGTTCGGAGCAATTTTTCGTTCTTTTTGATCGATATGCATCATTGTATATATACCGATGGATTGAGATTGAATTTGAAAGATTTGATCAATATTCAATGAAATCAAATTTGATTTTTTCATGAAAATCAAATTTTCAAATTTGATCAATTTCAATCCAATCTTGCCTTTTTGCTTCAATTTCCAGTATTGCGGAGTTAATTGGACATCAGGAAAGAATAAAATCAATCTTTGCTATTAATTTCAATTTATAATTTATTTTAAGATTTAATTTGCATTTAAATGAATAAATTACAAATTAAATAGAAAATAAACCAAAATTCGTGGCTTTGGGTTTGACACTTAATTGCTTGAGGAACAAGTTAGGATGAAGAAAAGTAGGCCCATTTGCAAAAGATTTGATTTTTGAAGTATCTCTTTGTGCATTCTTCCAAAATCGCCCAACTTGTGAATGGTGTAACTTGCTCAATTTTCCACATTTTGAGTGTTCTTGGACTTTTGAAAGCTCTAAGAGTCCTCTAACCAATGTCTTTGGTCTCATCTCAATTGGAGTTACCATGCTCAAAATATCTTCAAAACAAAAAGTTGACTTTTGTTGACTTTGAAAATGACCAATGTTTCGAGCTATACCTCTCAAATGAAGCATTTTTGGACATTCTTGTGAGACATGAAGTTGTAGAGAATTGAATTTCCTTCAAAACAAGAGGTGGTGGAAAATTTCTGAGAAAGTATGAGAAAGTTATGATCAACAAAGTTCACTTGACTTTTCATCTAGAAACCCTAATTTAGAAAGTTCGACTTTGGGCAAATCTTGAGTTTTCTTGATGAATCATGATCAACCCTTGATCAAATGATGAATGTAACTTCAAAATGAGGATGTTGACCAAAATCGAAGTTTTGACAGTATGTTGACCATAGTTGACTTTTTGTCCAATACACCCGATTTTCAACCATCCGAACAATCGTCTGAGGAAACTTGACTCGAGGCTGAAACTTGACATGGAGAATCTTAAGCATATGAGGAGGCATGAAGGCCATTGGAGATGTTGGAAATCCATCTTGACTTGAGAGATACCAAACCCTAGTTCGGGTTGATTGTCTCAGAGAGTTTGTCCGATCAACTCTCGAGGAATCCTCGAGTATGGATGTATGAAATCTCAGTAGATGGAGGGCAAATTTTGGGTATGACACCGCCCTGCTCAATCTTCTTGTACCGAAGGGTTAGATTGACATGCTTGTCTTTCGTGACCGGAGGTGAAGATGATCGAACACCGAGTACACCGAAAATTTGCACCGCTGGTGGACGATGCGGAATGGGCTTACAGATGCCATTTGGAGAAGTTGGAGACTTCACGGGGAACGAGTCGCGAGCTAGACTCGGAGTTAATAGGAGAGATGACGAGATGGGCTTAAGATGCCATCTAGAAAGGTCGATGCCGGAGAGTAGTCGTAGACGCGATCAGATGTTCCCGAACGGAGGAGACGGCTTAAGATGCCATCCGGGGAGTCGACGTTAGACTTCGTGTTCACTTTGAATGAGGTTATTGGTTTGTATTGATTTTTAACCATATATGCAGATTCTCGAAAGTGAAGAGATGTTGACAAATAGTCTGAGATGGGCTTAAGATGCCATCCAAGGCAACCGAGTCGCACGCTCACTGTTGCCATGATAATCGTAATAAATCTTCCGATTACTCCTGGGAGAGATCAGTAGGCCGAATGTGGATAGCTTCCGCGTGGCATCGGTGTCGATCATTGCCTGTTATCTGAGGATAAATCCAGGTGGTCTTTCTGATAGTTTTCTTCCGCTTCTGCCTGGGCTTAACTCGCTTTTTGGAGAAAACAAGAAAACTTTGATAGAATATTTGTTAGTCTTATGCAAAGTATGATGCATGATGTTGTATATGAATGACATATGCATGAATTATGACTTTTTATGAAATGTATGAATGATGAATGTTGTGGATATTTCAAAACATATCCATCTTGAAGAAGATGCGATATTCTGCTTGAAGATTTCTAACTTGCCTGGGAATCGAGTAGGTGGAACCCCGCTTTGAAGGAGAAGAAAGATATCTTGATTCCTCCGATGCACTATCTCGACCAAGTCTTGGGCCTAGACGTTGTTGAGGAAGGAGATTTGAGAGGCTCTGTCCGAGATCTCATATGACCCCGCCGAGGAGATCGGGGCGATCCGCTGAGGACCTTGTATGTAGATCCCGCCGAGGAAATTTAAGAGGCGCCCACCGGGATTTCGAGTGTAGATCTCACCGAGAGCATTTGATGGTTGCGAGAGACCCGCTGAAGAGTCTAGAGTCCGTTGTAATCTCCGGCCGGGAATAAAAGTGTATGTTCCTCCGATGCACTATCCGACCAAGTTTCGAGTCCGATACCGCCGGGGAGAAGGGGAGGATTGAGAAATATCCACGGGATGAAGTGTTACCGCTGAGATCGATGTAACGTTGTTCGATTGAGTGGAATCCGTCAGGATTCCCTTATACTCAGGGAAGGTGTGTCAGGTGACACCTTTATGCTTTGGGGAACTATTTGTTGACTTTCGTGCATCCCAATTCCCGGACCTCGTAGAAGTACTTTGCATATTCACTTTTCGTATGTTCAGGATAGATTCTTATTGTCAAATGCGATAGTCATTCAAAGCAAACGTTGGACTTATTGCAAATAACAACAATGTAAATTGTAAAGAGAAAGAAGTCATTTATTTGAAAGTGGCGACCAAGTAGTTTGTACACAAGAAAGGTAAAAAGCTAAACAATCTCGTTAAGTTCCAACTATGCTAGTACTCATATATTTCAACTATCTCATCTCCTCGTCAGAAAGTGAGTAGATCGATCTTCGCCATTTGAATCTTGAATGTTGATAGTAGTCTCGAAGCAGTGATCCGAAGAGACATAGTCGACGCTTAAATCCCTAACTTTTGCCTAGACCGCCTTTCGGTTTTCACCATCGATACTTTTTGCCCAAGCCGCTTTTCGTGTTTTCGACTCCGGTGTACATGTTTGTATATATCCTTTATTTTTGCCCGAACCTTTGGTTCGCCAGATGCCCTTATTTTTGCCTAGGTTCGCCGACCTAGCGTCTCTTTATGCGTAGTATTTTTGACTATGTCTCCGCTCACGTGGTGTGGGAAGTCTTCACCATCCATGGTGCTAAGTATAGTTCTACGAAAATATCGTTTGACTACAAATGGTCCCTCATAGTGGGAGTCCATTTGCCCCGGATCACCTTGTGGAAGAATGATGCGCTGACTACTAGATCACCGACTTGGACTTGCTTGACCTTCTTGTTAAATGCTCGATCATTCGCTTCGATAACTGTCCATGGCGATGGACGCGAGTCGCTTCTCATCAATCAAATTAACTGTCAAGGCGAGTCTCGAACCCAATCGCCTTCGCCTAACTCTGCCTCGAGGACTCGTCGAGGGTATCCGAACCTCGATGGGTAAGACGGCCCATACCGATACAAGAGAGAAGGGTTGCCTCGCTGATGTTCGCGGTCAAGTGCGATAACCATGAAGAGCAAATGGTAACATCTCATGCCAATCTTTGTAAGTCACCGCCATCTTCAGATAATCTTCTTAATGTTCTTATGGCGGCTTCCATCGCGCCATTCATCTTAGGCCGATATGGAGAAGAGTTGTGATGTTTGATCTTGAATCTGCGTAGTTCAATGATCATCTTGTTGAGATTGGAACCGTTATCCGTGATAATCCTTTCGGAGTGCCATACCGATGATAAGATTATGTTCGATGAATCGAGCCACAACATTCTTGGTAACAGATGCATACGAGGTCGCTTCTACCCACTGGTAAAGTAATCAATTGCCACAAGGATGAAACGATGTCCATTGAAGTCGTGGGCTTAATCTCCAATCATGTCAATGCCCCACATTGCAAAAGGCCAAGGAGAAGTTAAAACATTCAGAGGTATCGAGGTACGTGCACTTTGTCAGATAACCGCATTTGTGACAAGATCGAGCATACGGTGACAATCTTCCATGGTGGACCAATAGTAACCTCGTTCTCAAAATCTTCTTAGCTATAGTGTGTCCACCGAGTGGGTACCAAATTACCGTAACTCTTCCATGATACGCATTGTGTTCCGGTCTACACAATGGAGTAAGCACAAGTCGTGGTCATGTATAAGATGTCGCATCGAGAAAGAATTTGATGCAAATCTTCTCATGAACTTTATCATTAATGCCCTCGCGGATATTCCCGAGTCTCAAGATACCTCTTCACCATAGTACCAAGGTTTCTCTTCAGATCAAGCTCATAACAATATGGTTCGTCAAACTTCTCAATGATGATCCGGGAGCCTCGTTGTCCCATCTAACCTTGAACATAGACGACATAGTAGCCAATGCGGCTCGCTAACCGATTCTCTTCTCGTGGAATATGATCAAAAGTAATCTCTTCAAGTAAGGAATCAAACTCAAACATGCCTCGATATGGAATGAGATTCGGATGCTTCGATCCCACTCGCCTTAATCGACCGATCACTAAAGTCGAGTCTCCATACACTTGTAAGAACTTGATTCTTAAGTCAATAGCTTTTGATACCCATGATGCACGTCAGATTCGCCATGTTGTTAGTGCAATCAAACATAATCATGTGAAAGGCGTGTCCACTGTAGGGATGTAATGATGGCGCCAATGCCATTGCTATGCGCTTGAGGCTCCATCAAAGACCATAGTCCATCGATCCTTGTTCAGTCCTTCGTCTGGCCGGTTCTCGCATCAGAATTAGTAAAACATCTTCGTCTGAAATTGAATCGCATAGATCGATAGTCATCTCACGGCTTGATGAGCCAAATGATCGGCTACTACACTTCCTTTGATCGCTTCGAGAAGTGTACCGATGTCATATTCGGTCAAGATCATTTGCCATCTTGCTATTCTTCCGAGAGAGTGGTTTCTCAAAGATGTATTTTATCGGATCCATCTTAGAAATCAACAAGGTAGTGTGAGTCAACATATACGCCTTAGTCGGCGAGCAGCCCAAGCCAAAGCGCTGCAAGTTCTCAAGTCATGAGTATCTTGTTTCATTCGGTAAACTTTTGCTAAGGTAGTATATTGCATGCTCTTTTCGACTGCACTCGCCATGTTGCCCCAACACACACCCCATCGAGTTTTCTAACACCGCAAGTACATGATAAGAGGTCTTCTTCGGCAGCGGCATCGGATAGAGGATTTGTAGGTATTCCTTGATTTTGTCAAAAGCGATCCGGCAATCGCCATTCCATTCCACTACTTGATCTTTCTTAGTAACTTGAAGATTGGCCTAAGTAGCGCCTGTGCAATGAATCGCAATGTAGTTCAATCGCCCAAGAAACCTCCGACTTCCTTCGCGGGAGCGGCATCTCGAATAGCTTTAACCTTGGCGGATCAACCTCAATACCTCTTCCACCGACTACAAACCCTAGGAGTTTTCCTGATCCGACTCCAAAGGTGCACTTGTTGGATTAAGTCTCACTGACTTCTTCAACCTATCAAACAATTCTCGCAAATGATCGAGGTGTTCTTCTTCACCGGATCGAGCTATCATATCGCCGACGAGACCTCTATCTCGTGATGAATCATGTCATGAAATAATGTTACCATAGCACCGATAAGTGGCGCGCTGCTTCATCCGAACGGCATAACCTTGTAGCGTAGTGCCCCACCGTAACAAAGTAGTCTTTCCATGTCTTCGTGGAGCCATTTTGATTTGATTGTAACCGAGAAACCATCCATGAAGGAGAAAACCTTATGCCGAGCGGTATTGTCAACCAAAACATCAATACGAGGAAGTGGAAATCGCCTCTTCTGACTCGCTTTGTTCGTATCTCCAATCCACACATTCGCACTACCATCCTTCTTAGGCACGGTACCACATTTGCAACCCATCGATAAGAGGTGACAGCTAAGAAACCAGCGTTGAACCGCTTCATAACTTCGGCTTTGATTTTCTCTCGACATCTCAGACGCGATGCGATTTAACCTTCGTTTCACCGAGAAAACCTTCCTTGTTTTAATCGATGTACCACAATATCAATGTCTAAACCCGCATGTCTTCGTATGACCAAGCAAAACCTCAACATAATCTCGTAGCATCCGAACCAATCTCTTTAACATTATTCTCAAGACCTCCTATCTTGATCTTTTCTATCTTCACAAGACTCCAAATTCACAACCTCAACTTGCTCTTCGGTGGTCAGATAACTCGCTTCTTCTTGTCAGTAGCACCCGCAAGTTCTCCGCACTTCACAATCCTCACTTTCGCCTTCGCTTGGTAGATCGGATTATCAAGTCATATTTAGCACTAGCATAGCAGTATTAACTAGATTCGAGTGATTCGCAGTTGTATCACGTGTGTGTAAGAACACATAGCTTTTGAAGGGTGATAAAGTAAAGAAAGAAAACAAACAATTGAATGCAAAAGTCCAACGAATTTATTGAATGTGTTAGTGTTTTAAGTTGGCATCAATTTTGGCAAAACTAGGTTTTAACAATGTCATGATGGATGTCAAAACATTCGTAGAACAAGATAAATCTTACCGGACAAGGATGGTAAAAGTACAGCGTGAATCGAAGCTAAAGTCGTTGGAAATTTCAGGAAACAGATCGATGTCATGATGATGTTATGACATTCGTGTGACATTCTCTCATAATCGCTTTTTCCCGAGATTTTTCGTGAAGTTTGTTGAGCATTTTATTTATGTCTTCTCGTTATTAGAAAGCATGCTCACGGCTGCTAGGTTAATCTTGATTAAACCTAAATTGGTTGTGAAACAAACCATGTTTTTAGAGAAAATTAAGTGAACCTTAGCTATCTTTATGGAAGCCAAAACCTAAGAGATCGTAATTGCTTCTATATAAAGAACTCAACCCTTATTCTACAGCCACGCCCGGATTTCATTGAAGACATCAAGGCTTTTATTTGTGTACCGTTAGGTTAGTAATGTTGATTTTGTACTGTTAAAGTTTTTCAGCTTGGTTTTGTAATTTAGTTTCTTCGTGAGCCAAGCAACTATCAATTGATAAGTGCATTGACTAGGATTTGTAGGGTAGTTTATCACCAAAGTCGGAAGCACGAGTGTTTGTCTCTTGATTGAAGCTGAAGCAAGATCAAGATATTTTATTGAAGGTGTCTTCACAATTCAATTAAACAATAGGTTGATATCATCGCGTGATTGAGGGGAGTGAGTAGAACTCATATCTAAGTAGACTTAGGTAAAAGTGTCATTGGGTAGTGATTATGAGAAGGTCACAACCGTGAGTTGGTCTGTAGGTCTTTGAATTGATACTACTAATAGTGAACTTTATCCCCGGCTTGGTAGCCTCCACGTAGGTTTGTTAGAACCGAACTGGTGAACAACTTATCGTGTTATTTATCGCTTTATATATTTACCGTGAATTGTCAGCAAGGTCGACATCGGTCACAACATTCTCGTGACATTAAGTATCCGCTGCCAGAATTTCTTAATTGGCATCGTGCGTGCACCGCTTGTTATTTCGGTGAGATCTAGGGATTATAGTTTCTCGCTTAATGGATAAGGAAACAGATTCGAGGTAGACCACCCATTCGGATGGGTCTAATTATGAGTACTGGAAGCCTCGTGATGGTTTCCTTCCTAAGATCTGGATATCAAGGCTTGAGAGTCACCGATAAAGGATGGAAACATCCAACCAAAGTCGAGGAAGACGGGACTACCGCCTTGAAACCCGAGGAAGAATGGAGCAAAGAGGAAGAGGAGCCGTCTCGAAATTCTAAAGCATTGAATGCTCTATTCAATGGTATTGATGTAAATATCTTCGATCGTCATCAATGTGAGCTGGCCAAGGATGTGTGGGACACCTCAAGACTACTCATGAGGGAACATCCAAGGTGAAGATGTCAAGACTTCGATGCTCACTACCAAGTTTGAGAATCAAGATGAAGGAAGATGAAACTATTCATGAGTTTCACATGAATGTGTTGAGATTGCCAATGCCTCAGAGCACTTGGTGAAAAGATGTCGAAGAGAGGTGAGAAAGATTCTCGTGTCCTTGCCCAAAAGGTTCGGCAATGAAAGTCACAAGAATCAAGAGGCTCAGACATCAAGATCCCGAAAGTTGAAGAACTTATTGATCCCTTATGACCTTTGAGATGGGAATCGTTGAAACCGGATGTGAAGAATAAAAGCATAGCTCTTGTATCCAATTCAAGAAGGAAGCAAGGTAGAAGATGAGGAGAAGATATCTCAATCTATAGCTATGCTTGTAAACAGCTCAACAAGCTTATCAAGAGGATGGATCCAAAGTCAAGGTCAAATGTCAAGGACATTGCATCCGACACAGCAGATCTTATGACTCAAAGAAGATCCAGTCAAGAAAAAGGAAGCCAAAGCAGAGGAGTCCAATGTCATGAATGTGAAGGATATGGACATATTAGAGTGAATGTCCCACCTTCTTAAGAAACAAAAGAAAGGAATGGTTGTCACTTGTCCGATGGTGATTCAATGAATGAGGAAGAAGGTGCAACTTGTCACCGCCTCACCGGAGTGTACATCGACATGGACTCTAGTGATGAGGAAGTGACATTTGAAGAGCTCACGAGAACCACAGAAGCTATGTGTGAAAATGATGAAGTGTGTCGCCAGAACGAGGAAATGTAAAAAGTCGATTGAGAAGTGGAAGTCGAGAATGTGAAGCTTGAGGTCGAGAAAAGGAAAGCACAGCCAATATAGCCTCAACAAAGGATATTGTCATGTTGAATTCCAAGCTTGATCGATGTATAAGTCCTGTCAAAATGTCGACATCCGGTAATCAAAAATTGGATGAAATTCTTCACCGGGACAAAGTGTGGAATAAGCATGGTTTAGGATATGTTGTCGAAAAGAAACCCGCAGGACACTAAGAAGAAGAGACATAGGAGAACAATGTCAAAACAGTATGTCACATCACAATACAGAAACATGTCCGCTCAGTGGTACGTGGATCAGCAAAGAGATTTGCACAACTGTGGAGGAACAAACCTGGAAGCCAAAGGCAAAAGAATGCCATTCCACAAAGTAGGAAATAGGTTTGCCACAGGATATGTGGAAACTAAGAAAGTTGTTTACCACGTAAAGAAAAAGGCACACATGAACCAATGTCTAACCGATGTCACAACATTGGTTCAACATCAAAATCATAGAAATCGAATGTAAGGTTTCGTAGATGGAGATGTTATTACTGTGGAAGATTTGGTCACATAAAGTCCAACCGCTATAGGCTACATGGGTATCCTAATCAAGTTTCATATGAAGCCTAAGTCCAACAAGGCATCATACCTCACCAAAGGGAAGAAGGAGACTACTTTGATAGCATGTGACTTCTTAAAGTATCTCGTAAGGAAGAGTGGTACTTTGATGGATGTTCCAAGCATGACCTGAGACAAATCTTCTCGTAGATGTTAAGCCTCATTCTACCAAATTTTGTTACCTTTGGAGATGGAGCTAAAGGAGAAATCAAAGGTGTTGAAACTCAAACCGGTCCAGAGTTCCAAACCCGAATGAAGTGTCACCGGTAAAAGGTCCGACCGCAAATCTCATTAGCATAAGTCACTATGTGATATGGGATACAGTCAAATTCACTAAGGTGAATGTCTTGTAATCAATAATGAACAAGTAGTGATTATGAGGAGTCGATCAAAGGACAATCGCTACTTGTGGAAACTGAGAACCTCATTCACCATCCGTGGTGCTTTAACGACAAAGATGAAGAGAAAGTGAAGTTAAGGCAACAAGAATCTGACCACCCACACCTCGTGAGGAATGAAAAGGACTGGCCCAAAGAAGGAGTCAAGATTACCAAGAATTCACATGGAAAAGGGAAAATGTGGTAATTGTGGCTGGTCGAAATCGAATGTCACACTCAATGTCGACATTTGATCACTCTCAAGTACAAGCAAAGTACTAGGTTCGCATGAAAGGTTGACCAAGTGTCTCCATCACAAATGTTACAGGAGAAAAATCTGGATGATGTCCTCTTAGGCGAGGAGGAGGAAAATCATGGTAACTTCGATCCATGGTAATCACTTGGTATCCGAAGAAGTCTCAGACACAATGATGGATGGCTCAACACTTCCTTCACAGAACAAGTGTTCAAGGAATTGTGTCAAGAAGCTTGGAATGAAGAATGGCACCACACTAGGA
Source organism: Vicia sativa (assembly GCA_021764765.1). NCBI lineage: Eukaryota > Viridiplantae > Streptophyta > Magnoliopsida > Fabales > Fabaceae > Vicia > Vicia sativa. The sequence continues at coordinate 280,315,922 of CM038795.1, forward strand.
CTATTACCATTCCACATTTGAAGGTATCCAGAACAAGTGGAAAGGGTGTTGATCTAAGCTTGTGGAAAAGGATTGCTTGAAGTGTCTCCTTGAGAAGTAACCTCATTCCTTGGATCAGCAAGAAGAAAAACTGTGTGGTACTATACAATGTTGAAGCTGAACTCACAACAACTGATAGCAATTGTTCCAGGGTGATCTGGATAAAGCGACATCGATTGAGTACAATGTCATACGTGATGTCAAGACATTGCATGACATTGTTACTAAAGCTCTTAAGGTCGGTTTAAGAATATAAGGGACAAATTGGGTATTTGTCAATATGGGGAGTTATAGCAATTAATCGAGCCTACAACAAGGGATGACTTGGACTTGGTATTTCAATTAATCATAATGGGGCATTTAGGTACTTTCATCCCCATTTTAAAAGTCCAAGAATAGGAAGGGACATTCTTATATAAGAGTTTCTCCATTTGAAGGTTACATCACTCTTACTTCCTCTAAAAGAAACTCTAAATCCTTGCATTTTTCGCCTCATTCTCTCAAAACCATCAGCGAAAAATGTCTTCGCCCTCGCCATCATCCCAAAAGACAGGCTCTCCATCTCCTCCATGGTCAAGTCGGGAAAGTGTTAAATCCATGCAAGTCAAGCTCAAGGTCACCCATTGCGCACAATAGCTACCGATCCGTAAAAGGTTAAGAAATTGCGCACAAGGAATGCAAGAAGACCTCAAGCTTCCCTTCCGTAAGACCTCTGCTCCATCATCTTCGTTCCCCGGAAAGAGTGAACCCAGAGGAGTCTAGGTGTAGCAATAGCTAGGATAGTGATGAATATCCTAAATGAGAATCAATATGTTCACAGAGTCTCAATGCCTCTAATGAGAATTCGCTAGCCCTAGCTTAGCAGTTGATCCAGATGTCACAGAGAATGTCCGACATCCGTGATCATGATACTTCTCCTATCAAGAATAATGAAGATCACTGTTAAAGAGTCCGTGTAGGTATTGATAATGCACATAACAACATCTCTCGATAAGGAAGATGAGTCCTCCGACAAGATTCTTGAGAAGTCCCGAAGAAATGTTGCTCTAATAAAGTCGATCTGATTATGTTCGATGGTAATCTTGAAGAATCACCAGCAAAGTGTTCCTCCTGTACAGTCCCCGATGACTACATTTCGACAAAGATTTTGGAAGAGTCACCGCTCAAGAATCTAACCACTTAAGCGAACCTCCACCATTGATTTAGATGAAATGCTCTCGACAATGATCTTATTGCCAATGTCAATCCAAGCATTGCAAAAGAATGATGAAGAGAAAAGGAAAAGCAAATCACGAGCCCGAAAAGGATACTGAGCTTGTGGACAAAGCTGAGAAGTATCACAAGACTGGTTCGTCTACAAAGAGAAGTAGAGTGAAAACTGTTGGTGGTGACTCTAAACCAAAAAGACCACCTATTGTGAAAAAGAGGAAGGAACCTGAACCAGTGGATTCTGATCAAGGCTCTGAGTTTGATGTTGTAATGAATGTCACGGACATTCATCCAAAGAAGAAGGCAACTCTTGGGAAGCTTTCCCGGTGCCCGGTGGCCATTGACAACATCTCATTCCATCATCCCGAAAATGCCGAGATGGAAGTATGTTTGCCTGAAGAGGATTGCCTTGGAAAGAGAGCTAAGTAGGAGTGCTCTGGAGTGCAAGGAGATCATTAACCTGATTAAGGAGGCAGGACTGATGAAAACAGTAGAGAAACTCTCAAACTGCTATGAAACTGGAGAGAGTTTATTGTCAATCTCTCAACCGATCGGGGATAGAAATTCGATGATTACCGATTGCGATGTGAGGGAGAAAAGTCGTTTTCTCCAAAAGTGGTCAAGATACCTAGGCGACACGAGAATACCGCCGAGCCGAAGAAACCGACAACAAGATCCGCCAAACTATCACGCAAAGGTAAGGCAATGGCCTCTAAAGGAAAGCTCTCGCAGCAAACCGAGTGTCAAGTTTGCTATCCCGCATAAGATTGGTGTCGCTAACTGGTTCCAACCAATCACAAATCCACCATCTCCAATGGATTGGGAAGATTCATTTATGAGGTACTCGTGCCTCCTTTGACTATGGATCCTACATATTTGATCGACACTCAAGCATGCTAACACTATGCCATCAAGGACCAATAGCTTTTCCTCCCGCGTGTGGAATTATGATTGATCAACATCCGACATTCTTGGTGACAGATTCATGCAAAGAACCTCTGCCCTTGGCTTCCACTACAAACTGTTCCAAGGGAAACATGTCCCAGACATTGTCATGACATCTGCAGAGACATCAACTGTCAAAGAAAATTCTCATAAAGCAAATGTCATTGCTGTGCTAAGAGCAACTTGCAAGGAACTTGAAGCAAGAAAGCGAAGTCTGGAAGAGCTTATCTCTCAACTGGAGCAGGACACAGAAGTTGAGGATGAAGAGAAAGCTGATAATGATGCGGTTGGTGATGCTGAAGATGATGATAATGCTGTTGCTGGTGCTGATCAAACACCGATGCTCAAGAAGGATTCAAGAAGTTTCCTTCCACTGCCTCCTCGGAGAAGAAAGCACTTGATGCCTCCACCGTTGTTGTTTACTCACAATCAGCTTTTTTTTTGCTTGTTTCCAATTTTGTTTGGATGTTTGTAATCCTTTATTGATGATGTGTAATGCCCGAACAATGATGTATCCTCGTTATACTACTGGTACTTAACTACTTGCCGGTATATTTCTTTTACTGTTGACTCTCTCTCAATAGTCTGGGGAATTTGTATGGTTTCTTTGGCCCTTTATGGCTAAAAAGGGGGAGAAGAAATACTGTGGGAAGTATTAATTCTTGGGAAATTGTATGGGGGAATTGTATGGCCTGAAATTTTATGGCCTGTTTGTTAGTGGGCAATTGTATGTGGGGCAGCTATGGGAAAATGTGGGATATTTGTATGGGTAGAATTTATCTTCTATTAGTTCTAGGTACTTAAAGCTTAGGAAAGCTTAGAGAAATTTAGAACTAGGTAAATAGTCTTCTGCATTTGTACTGATAGGTCTAGATGTTTTAGCCAAAATGTGCCAAGGGGAGTTTGTTAGTGTTTTAAGTTGGCATCAATTTTGGTAAAACTAGGTTTTAACAATGTCATGATGGATGTCATGACATTCGAGATTGAAGATAAATCCTCTGGACAAGGATGGTAAAAGTACACTCGTAACGGAAGCTAAAGTCGTTGGAAATTTGAAAATGCATCGATGTCATGACGATGTTATGACATTCGTGACATTCGCTCAGAATCGCTTTTTCCTGAGATTTTTCAGGAAGTTTGTTGAGCATTTTATTTATGTCTTTCTGTTATTAGAAAGCATGCTCACGTGGCTGCTAGGTTAATCTTGATTAAACCTAAATTGGTTGTGAAACAAACCATGTTTTTAGGAGAAAATTAAGTGAACCCTAGCTATCTTTATGGAAGCCCAAAACTGAAGATTCAGAATTGCTTCTATATAAAGAACTCAACCCTTATTCTACAGCCACGCCTCTGGATTTCATTGAAGACATTGAAGGCTTTTATTTGTGTACTGTTAGGTTAGTAACAGTTGATTTTGTACTGTTAAAGTTTTTAACAGTTGGTTTTGTAATTCTAGTTTCTCTTGTGAGCCAAGCAACTATCAATTGATAAGTGCATTGGACTAGGATTTGCTGTAAGGGTAGTTTATCACTCAAAGCTGTGAAGCACGAGTGTTTGTCTCTTGATTGAAGCTTTGAAGCAAGATCAAGATATTTTATTGAAGTGTGTCTTCACAATTCAATTAAACAATAGGTTGATATCACTGCGGTGATTGAGGGGGAGTGAGTAGGAACTCATATCTAAGTAGGACTTAGGTAAAAGTGTCATTGGGTAGTGATTAAGTGAGAAGGTCATCACGTGAGTTGGGTAGGGTCTTTGAATTGATACTACTAATAGTGAACTTTATCCCGGCTTGGTAGCCTCTAGACGTAGGTTTGTTAGAACCACCGGTGAACAACTTATTGTGTTATTCTTTATATATTTCGTGTGAATTGTCAAAGCGTGTCGACATCGTGGTCACAACATTCTGTGATATTAAGTATCGTGCCAGAATTTCGAATGAAAATACGCAAACGATGATAATAACCTCAGAACGAGCCATGACGCCTGCAAGGCACCAGCTTTCAAAGTTCATTGTTCAAACATAAAGAAATACGAAAAGCAAAACAAAACAAGAGCAATTACTCCCGACTAAAGGAGATTGGTATGACGCCTTTCTTCCAATTGTCGAGCCCATGATCCGAGTTGGGAAGATCCACTTGCGATGTCGCCGTTGTCGCTGCCTTCTATAGCATGAATTCCACCGCCGATGCGAAAGGAAGTTGGGCCGCACGCTCGGCGTATCATCTTGACCCTTGATGGTGAAGCCTAGACCGCCTTGTCAAATTTGAAAGGAAGATTAGGAGCTGTCCCAAATAGCACTACCTCCTTGTTCAACAAGAGCTTGAGCATCTTTCAATGAGGCCATTCTAGGTGGAGCTTGCGTAACTTCGGGGATGTGAGAGTCAACAGCATGACTGGTATTGTTTCAAAAGCTTGACAGTATGCCTCAAGAATTCACCTCCATCTCGAGATAGCGGAATGATCAGATGATCGACCATATATTCTTCTTCACCACATACCGTAACAACCTTCCTTTCACCGGTACTTCAGTCGATGCAAAGTAGAGGTAATAGCCGCCCCATGTATCCAAGGGCCCAAGTAGGTAAGAATAAGCCGGACGGATGTCCATGACAAAGAAAGTGGAATCAAAAGTCGGGAACCGACTTTAACAGTGAGTGAGCTCTCCAAGCATCGTGCGCTTAGAACCATCAAAAGCTCTCACAATAATGTCACCGGGTCTCGAACCAACCCTTCGACATCAAGTCGATCAAAAGCGATCTTGGAAGGATATTCAGAGCGGAACCGGTATCAACCAAAACATGAGATAACGTAGTGCCCTTGCATTCACGTAGATATGCAAGGCTTTGTTGTGTTTCTTCCGAAGGAGTCAAATCAAGATCGGAGAAGCCAGGCGTTGTTGGCAGCCAGCTAGCAATACAAACGAATCGATCGGTGGTAGTGTCTTGCGGTACATGAGCATTCTTCGAAACTTCACCAAGGCATTAGCATGAGCCTCGAGCACAAGAGCAGAGCAAGCATGGATATCTTGGACGAGTCTGTCCCAACTGCTCCACAACATTGTAGTCACTCTTCTTGATGATCTTCAATTTCCTCCATTTCTTGTTTGAGGTGTCTTGAGAACTTCCTTTGGTACTTACGGTTGAGCGTGATGAGCCACCGATTCTTTCCTCTAGTGGGATATTGATTGAGTAGACGGAATGCGAGTGGAGTCGCAGTGTCTTTGGAGGAGAGATCTGGAGAGAATACCCTTCCGGTTCGGTCACCTTCGATCCGGTGATGTTGTCAATGTCGAATAGAAACTTGCAGAAGATCTTCAATTGTCGGAGGATCTTGCTTGACACCATGATAGTAAACATCACTCCATAATTCCAAGGGATAGCCTTGTCGAGGAATATGGAACAAGTCTTGGAGAAGTGATAATGAGAGGTGCCACTCTAGGCAATCGTGAGAGAAATCCTTATAGTGTTAACATCGGCATAGTCTTCGGGAAATCGTCACCCCATCCGTCCTTTAACATCTTCAATAGGAATCTTGTAACTATCAGGGATAGTGTACTTCACCATGTAATCATATTTTCCACTTGGCTGCCCCAAGGTATCCCACACAGATGGTACAGTTTCGTTTGCATTGTCAATCCTTAACTTAGACATTTCTTCACACAACTTCGCGGTGGTTTCGAAATAGTATCTCACGGTTATCCATCATGCGAACACGCCTTCTCAACCAAGCACAACCATCGCGGATGGGCACCAACGACAATTCTGGGCATCCCGGATTGACACCGGCTTGCAACAAATTCTTCTTAATACCATCGAGGAATGGTCAAGTCATCTATGTTGAAAACATAAGTATCGCCACCAACAAAGATTGGAACTCTTGTCATGGTTAGGCATAGGCGCGTTGATCACATTCGGTCTCAACAGAGGGTCAAACTCAATGCTTAGCTTCGATCATATCTTGAATCTTGTTTTTCGAGCCCAACAATTGTCGTTGTCGTGCCCGGGCTGTTGGAATGGTAAGCACACTTAGCATTAGGATTGTACTTGAGAGGAAGTGTTGATATTTTGAGGAGGATCCTCAAGGTAATCACTCGCATTCAACATGTGTTGCAAGGCTTGCGACAATGGCATGTTGATCTTCGAACCTTCGTGGCGCGTTACGCTGCGTGTCCGAGGTTGTCCGATGTAGGATCGAGATTACAAGCGCAGATTGAGCTCGGTCGGTCTTGGCTCGGCTTTTCGACCATACAGATTAGCTTCTTTCTTAGCACCAAAGGATCTCTTCGAGATTCAAGATGTCTACATGAATCTTCCCACTCTTGATACCTTCAATCGCCGTCAATATCAACTCGGTGAATCCGGATGAAGAATTTCCAATCGATGATTGAAGAATGGGCCCGTCGGTGTTCCATGAACATATCAACCAACTCCCTATTGGACAAGGGTGGTTGAACTCTCTGCTAGATCTCTCCACTTCGAGCATACTCCTTGAACTTCGTCACGACCCATAGACATGCTTTGTAGTTGCATGCGGTGGGTGTCAATTCAGATTGTACTCATATTGTCAGAAAGCATCACCAAGTCACCCAAGTACGGATACGGTCATTCTCTAGTGATAGTACCATTCCAATTGGGTTCGGACAAACTTTCTTGAAAATAGTGCATCCACAACTTTCTCATCGGTGTGGGATTGATCTTACGGACATAGGACTTCAAATGCGACTTAGGGCAAGACATGCCATCATACTTAGCAAAAGGGAACTTTGAACTTGGGAGGAATCACAACACCAGAACAAGACTCGATCATCAAAGTTCAGCCGGACATCTTGAGTTTTCCACAAAGATTCAGACGGTCTTGAGTTGCTTGTACTTGTCATCTTCATCGAGTGTTGGTCATAATCGAATGATCCTCTCCTTCTTTCTTTGGCTCACGCTGGTCACCTTCATCACCCTTGGTACTCCCTTCAGTATGGACACTTCCTTCAGAGAGCTCGATCCGACTGACCACTTTAGGACCCCCTTTGAAACGTCTACCCATGTTGAGGAGACCAACAACCTTCTTCTTCTTGTTGATGAGCTTCTTGAGATCTTCTTGGCCTTGGACCAAGCTAGTAAACATCTCTGGCCGAGCATTCGAGCACGGAGATCTTTGACATCTGTTCAAGAGCCATTTCTGCTAAAATAAATAGCGAGCAAATGAGAAAACCAATCTCCAATGTACCTGTGATGCAATGTTATGATATGCTATGCGATGTTTATGCAAATGCAATGCAATGTTTTCAAGGAGCTAAGAGATTTAAATTTGTTAAACAAGCAATGAGCAAACATTTATTAGTACTTCTCATTATTATTCCTCTTCTTTTTTTTTTTTTTTTGTACAAGAGATAGTTCAAAACAATAAAAGAAAACAAAAACATCCTAAAGCTCTAAGTCTCCCATGGGCGCTTCCTCTTGGTGCCGATGTAAGCGTTGATGCTTCGCTCCTCGTGAAGTAGCTTGGTCAACTCTAGCACTTTCTTCTCACTTGCATAGCATTGAGCTTCAAAGGTATCCCTCTCTTCTTTAAGCTGAATCCAGGCTCTCTTCAAGTCTTCAAAATCAGTAGGCATGTCAGGATGGAGAACAGCATAGGGTACGCCACCTATAGCAACAGTTCCATAATTCGGTAAAGCAGCGTGAATGGCATCATGAGGTTTTGAGCTCGAGCTCGCACCCATTTGAGGTAAGGTTCCCAAGGAATGGAGTTCGGTGCCCCAAAGTCTTGGTATCGCTTCTTTACCATGCCCCAAGCGTGTATAAACCTTCGCTTGCATCGAGATCGTGATTGTAGTCGAACACAACATCTTGGAGAAGCATATCATGTGGACCATCTTTCGAGCAAAACCAAACCGACGTAAAGCTAGAGAAGGGTTGTAAGTAATACCTCCCTTATACCGAGTAGTGGTACATTAGGAATTCTCCACAACGCTCAATGAATGTGAAGTCCTTTTGAGAGAAAAGGTTCCAACGGATATCCGAATGAGAGAGTGACATCAATCTTTGAGACCATCTCAACCTTTGTTCATTCTTCAAAACGATGGAGGAAGGTGCGAAATAAACCACCTTGAAAGCAACGGTACACAACACATGAGAGTTCCTTGTCGCTTAGTAATGCAGTGTGGAGAGAATGCGGATGTCTCCAAGTAAAGTAGGCATGATTGCGGGTAAGAAACAACTTGATGGCATTGACATCTATGAATTGATCCGAGTTAGGAATAGAACCAAACCATAAATTAGCAAGGCCACAATGTTCTCAAATGCATGGAAACTCATAACTTTGAGGAATTCTCGCTTTCTTGATTAAGAACTTGAAAGTAAACCCTTAACTCCACTTCTAGTTTCCCAATTGGCTTCAATGTCGAGCGCTTAAGATGTAAAGCGGATGCAATGTCTTCGAACTTAGGGACCTTTTCTAAACCGGTGAATGGCATTTGGTCGAGAATAGGTATCCCAAGTAGCTTAGAGAATTCTTCTAAAGTAGGAACCAACCGATAATCGGAAATGTAAAGCAATGGTGTTTCGGTCAAGAACCGGAATAGACATGCATCATATCTTCTTCAAAAGGAGATAACCAAATCAAGTAGATAACCATGTCTTTTGATGAACCGAGCATGGTCGGAATTTCAAACCAATTCTTTGAGTTGAGAAGGATACCCATGAAGTTGATTCGGATAGTCTTTCTAGAAGCCATAATCCCTACAAAACAGAGCAAAGATAAATCCTAGGTCCTTGAAATAGTTAGAAATGATATGCAATGCGAATGATGTCATGATGTCATGTTTAGCACACACAAACAATTCACACAATGAGCCTAGGGTTAAGGCTTGCATGAGGTATAGGTGATTACCCCACCAAAAGTTTGAGTTGGTTCATCCCGTCCTATAATAGTAACCGGTTCTAGGAATCTCATATCACGATCTTTCTCGTAGGCGCTTATTTCAATACGACGCCAAGTGGTCGATCGAAAATGTCCCAAAAGTCGATCTCAATGAGCGTAGCATCGAGTATCAACCAACCTCGGTCTACACCAAAGCCGCCATCTCACTACCTTCTAATGGCCAAGATGGGTCAATTAAGGTTCTAAAAGTTTAGTTAGCGCTTGATGACACCACGTAGAAGCCAAATACTTTCTTCAACTTGGGAATGAAGAGTATCGGGCAACAAAATGTCACGCTAACGTAGCCATCATGTTGACCGTGTAGTTATCCTAATCGCGATGATCTAATGCTACTTACCTAAAAGGAAACCGGATCCGGTGTAGGATCTCCCAACAATATAATACCCAAGCAACCCTTAAAGATAAAGCATACAAGTCAAACAAAAAGCAATAAAGGTTATCTAGAAATCCCTAAGGCAATTCTCTCTTTTGGGTTTCCCAGTAGTCGCCAGCCTCGGATACTTGAACCGACTTTGTAGGATTTTGTATCCAAATGTGCGGATAGCAAGAGTCGCCACCGACTTTTATTTTATCCAATTAAGGGAAGGTAAAAGTAAGAAAAAGACCTTCGTTAGATTCCGAGTTCGGAGAATGGTTATGAAAAGGGAAGGTATTAGCACCCTTTCCATCCGTAGTTATCTACGGCTCTTAGTTGCTCTAGATCACTTTTTAAAATTGCTTTCTGTGTGTTTGACAAAAATGTTTTGAAAGAGGCATTTCGCTTTGACTTTGTAATGACTCATGTAGGAGTGTATACAAAGTGTTCGGAAATGTTTTGTTTTGAAAAGAATTTGAACTTTGAAAAAGTGTGTGGTGTGAAAAGCATTTGATAGCGAGCAACTAAAGACTTATTTACCCACTCAGAATTGGTCGTTTTGTTGTACTTCTACATTCCTTTAGAATAGCGCTAGCCATACCATTAGTTAGTAGGTAGCTCCATTCGTTGGATGTAAGCGGGACATTCGAAGGGACATCGGATGGTCATAGAAGGCAACTTGTAGGAAGTATCCTAGCACATTCGAAGGGACTATCATCATTTTTCGTAGGCGACAATCGAGGGTCAAGATCATGTATTCGGAGGCGACATCGTGGGTCTTATGATCTTTGTATCGAAGGGACTATGATGATTTGTTTGGAAGGCAACGGTGCTAGAATACCTCTACGCTCGAGGACATGACCATTTGAAATCGAAGGCATCGAGAGAGAATTACCCTAAGGTGCGTGTGAGAAGTGTGTCAAATTCAGATATTTTATCTTGAAATTAGTGTGAGCTATGTCCAATTATTATCTTGCCATACACGCCTAATTACTAACAATTGATAAGGGTGCGGAAAGTAAAATGCGGAATGTAAAGTGCGGAAAGATAAACCTACGCTATTACATGGCTTTGGGGCAGATACATAATTTAAACTTGCGGAAAATAAAAACCTAGATTAAACTATTACAACCCATGAGCAATTACATTATTGAAAAGTAAAATAAAAACGGAAGAATCGTCTGAATCGGATCAACCTGTGAAAGAATGGGAAATCGGAAAATATGAGATGAATTGAAATAAGAGAAAATGTTAGAAAAAATGCAATTTTAAATATGAGAAAATTAATATATGCTGGAAACAAGATAAATATATTAAAATAATTTTTTGGGATTTTTTGGAAAAGGTTTAATAATTAAAATGCAATTTATAATGATTTAAATGCTAAAATAAAAATAAAATAAATATGCATGCAAAAATTATATTTTTTAATTTATTAAATTAAATAAAGGTTTTTATGAAAATAATGTAAAAAGAAAAATGTTTTTGGTAATTTTTTAATGCAGAATAAAAACCATGAAAAGAATTAAAATATAATGAAAATATTTAAAGAAAAATATGAAAATAGAGTTTTGGAAAAGTGTAAAAAGGGATTGTCTGAACCAGGAATCGAACTGGAGACATCCCTTTCAAACAATGATATCTTGACCAAGAAGCAAGCGCCTTGTTTGAAACGGATAGTTTGAAAATAACACGCGTCGTGTCCCTCCTCGCCGCGCCATCGTCTTCTCCGATTTGAATTTTTAAAAGATAGCGTCGGCTTTGGTTCGACGCTACAGACCCTGGCAAAATCAAAAATGCAACACACATAATATAAATGAAATCTAAGGCCATGGTTCGATTCCTTGGAGCATTCCGAACACGATGGTACAGGTCCTATTGTCCAATTTTTCCATTTAAACAAAACCCCAATTCGAGCTCAGGAACCCTAGATATGGTATATATCGATTCAGGCCATGTAAACACGATTGGCTTGCCCAGATCGCTTGCAAACTTGATTCTAATCATAGATAAACAATCAAAACAGATTAATAATGCATGAATGTTAGAAATCGAATTTTGAAATTTCAAGAACAAACCGATTTCGGATTTCTTGTTTCTTGATGGTTTTGAATGATATAAGAGTGTGGATCGACTCTAAATAACCCAAGGAATGCAATGGAATCCTCAAAAGCAATTGAAAGTGGCTGGATCGATGGCTGCTAGTAGCTTGAAGGTCACGAATTTTTTGAGTTTGAAACTAGGGTTCTGGAGCAATTTTTCTGTTGTTTTTTGATTGATATGCATTGTGTATATATACTGGAAGGATTTGAGATTGAATTTGGAAAGATTTGATCAATAATCAATGATAATCAAATTTGATTTTTTCATGAAAATCAAATTTTCAAATTTGATCAATTTCAATCCAATCTTGCCTTTTTTGCTTCAATTCTGATTTGGCTAGCATTTGTGAGTTAATTGGACATCAAGGAAAGAATAAAATCAATCTTTGCCATTAATTTCAATTTTATAATTTATTTTAAGATTTAATTTGCATTTAAATGAATAAATTACAAATTAAATAGAAAAATAAACCAAAATTCGTGGCTTTGGGCTTGGACACTCCTAATTGCTTGAGGAACAAGTTAGGATGAAGAAAAGTAGGCCCATTTGCAAAAGATTTGATTTTTGAAGTATCTCTCTTGTGCATTCTTTCAAAATTGCCCAACTTGTGAATGGTGCAACTTGCTCAATTTTCCACATTTTGAGAGTTCTTGGACTTTTGGAAAGCTCTAAGAGTCCTCTAACCAATGTCTTTGGTCTCATCTCAATTGGAGTTACCATGCTCAAAATATCTTCAAAACAAAAGTTGACTTTTGTTGACTTTGAAAATGACCAGTAATGTTTTGAGCTATTCCTCTCAAATGAAGCATTTTTGGACATTCTTGTGAGACATGAAGTTGTAGAGAATTGAATTTCCTTCAAAACAAGAGGTGGTGGAAAAATTTAGAAAGTATGAGAAAGTTATGATCAGTCAAAGTTCGATTGACTTTTCATCTAGAAACCCTAATTTAGAAAGTTTGACTTTTGGGCAAATCTTGAGTTTTCTTGATGAATCATGATCAACCCTTGATCAAATGATGAATGTAACTTCAAAATGAGGATGTTGACCAAAAATCAGAAGTTTTGACTGTATGTTGACCATAGTTGACTTTTTGTTCAATACACCCGATTTTCAACCATCTGAACAATTGTCTGAGGAAACTTGACTTGTGAGGCTTGAAACTTGACATGGAGAATCTTTGAAGCATATGAGGAGGCATGAAGGCCATTGGAGATGTTGGAAATCCATCTTGACTTGAGAGATACCAAACCCTAGTTTGGGTTGATTGTCTAGGAGAGAGTTTGTCTGATCAACTCTAGAGGAATCCTTGAGTATGGATGTATGAAAACTCTTGAGTAGATGGAGGGCAAATTTTGGGGTATGACACTATCGCGTAGTTTTAAAAAGATATCGAACCCACAGAGACTATAAATCGATCTATTGTTATCCTAAGTTACGGTATACAGCTAAGGCGAATAATTCTTTTGGATTTTGGTTTAAGGAAAATAGAAATATAAATAAAACGGATATCGGTACGTAACGTAGTGAACCTAAGCGGATTAAATCGAACCTAAGCATATAAGGATGGTTAACTTAATTTGTTCTGTAGAATTAATTAGTTTAAAAACCCTCAACTCACACTTTCGTGGTCTTATCTCGGATTACACGTCTAAAGCCCTATACCTGCTTTCGCTAGCCTATAAGTGTTTAGAAGTACTTTTTGGAAACTTAATTAATTCTAATTTGGTTTAAAGCGCTTTCACTGTATTTAAAGCAAATGTCTAACTTTAGCTATCCGGTTAAAACCTCACACTTTCGTGGTCTCGATCCTAACCTATTCTACTTAACTTACTTTCGTAACGAAAAGATAGATTTTAATTATAAAAAGTCATAACCAGAAATTATGTTAATTAATATCTTAGCTTAGAAACAATTTAATTCCTACTTTTACTACTATTACTTACCGATACCTAAACGGTTTAGCCGGACATATTTATTAATTCGGATTTGCCTAAATAATAAGGTTCAATATATTTAAACATTCCCATAATTAAATAAATAAATATCAAGCAACAATATTTAAATAAAATAAAACAATTATATTAAGAACCTGGAAATAATAATACTTGAATAATCTTGTTCTTCACTTGAATCGAAAAGAAAATTGCAACAAGGAAATAAAAAGCACTAGATCTAACGTAAGGTTAGATCAGTGAAAATTACACAACAATTTCCGGTGTAGAAATTGTTGTGAGAAAATTATAAAAACAAAGAAATTAAAATAGAAAACCAAAAACTAAGAAACTGGAAAAATAAAATGAAAGTACAAACTGAATAAAAATACAAAACTGAAAAATAAAGATGCGGAAAATGGAAGAACGATTGTTAGGAAGAAATCGACCCTTGCTTCGAATGCTTGTATTTATAGGCTTCATTTGTAACTTCCCTTTCCCAATTTCACACGAAGAGTTAGTGGAGATCATGTGCATAACTGCCAGAAAGTGGGAGAACATGGGAGAGAAAGAAGGAAGTGGGAGAAGTGGGTTGAACGTGGCATGAGTGGGTGGTTGAGAAGTTTCTCTGCTGAAGCTTTTCCACGTTCTGCACTTGTTCTATAACTGATATTAGGCGCATTACGGTCGTCACAAGTGCGTTACAGCGTGTTTCATGTTTTCCGTGTTACGGTCGTGGCCATGGTGTTACGGTCGTCACGCTTCATGGATGTCTTACGGTCGTGACAGATGGCTGACGACCGTCACAGCTAGTGGACTGAACTTTTGCTGGGCTTTTCTCTTTTGGGCTTTGCTCTTTTGGCTTGTATAATTGTTTTCTCCTTCTTTTACCCATCCTTTTACTATTATTACCCCTTTGCTTCATTTCTTTATCTTTTTAATCCGATTTTTCCTCGATTTTGTTCCTTTGCTCAATTAATCTTTATTTAATGCAAATTCCTGAAACGAAAGAAATACCAACATAATACAGAAATAAAATAGAATAATTAAATAAAAATAGTAATATTATCTATGAAAATTACGTCAAATATGTTATATAAATTCGTGTTATCAACACGCACCCCTTAGGGTAATTCTCTCTCGTTGCCTTTGCGAATTCAAAATGGTCATGTCCCTCGAACGTAGAGGTATTCTAGCACCGTTGCCTTCCAAACAAATCATCATAGTCCCTTCGATACAAAGATCATAAGACCCACGATGTCGCCTCCGAATACATGATCTTGACCCTCGATTGTCGCCTACGAAAAAATGATGATAGTCCCTTCGAATGTGCTAGGATACTTCCTACAAGTTGCTTTCTATGACCATCCGATGTCCCTTCGAATGTCCCGCTTACATCCAACGAATGGAGCTACCTACTAACTAATGGTATGGCTAGCGCTATTCTAAAGGAGAAGTACAAAAACGACCAATTCTGAGTGGGTAAATAAGACTTTTAGTTGCTTGCTCTATCAAAATGCTTTTCACACCACACACTTTTTTTCGAAGTTCAAGCTCTCTTCAAAAAATGAAACATTTCCGAACACTTTGTATACACTCCTACATGAGTCATTACAAAGTCAAAGCGAAATGCCTTTTTTTTCTTTTCAAAACATCTTTGTCAAACACACAGAAAGCAATTTTAAAAAGTGATCTAAAGCAACTAAGAGCCCGTAGATAACTACGGATGGAAAGGGGTGCTAATACCTTCCCTTTTCATAACCATTCTCCGAACTTCGAATCTAACGAAGGTCTTACTTTTACCTTCCCTTAATTGGATAAAAATAAAAGTCGGTGGCGACTCTTGCTATCCGCACATTTGGATACAAAAATCCTACAAAGTCAGTTCACCGTATCACACTCATTTGCAGCTATCACTTCAATAATCTTCCTGATGCCAGTGGCTGTTGAGAAGTTAGATGAGCCACCAGCTTCTGTGTCAATGAGTTTCCTCGTTTTGATTCTCAGACCATTCACAAACATCTACATATGCTCGGTCTGATCCAACTTATGACTAGGGCAAGCAACCAAGAGTCTCTTAAATCTCTTGAAAGAGTCTCCTAACGATTCACCCTCCTTCTGCTTGAAATTGAGGATTTCATATCCTTTTCTCATAAACACCGATGCTGGAAAATATTCATTGAGAAATGTTGTTTCCATCTCTTCCCAAGATGTAATGTTGCCCGCGGGAAGAGAATAGAACCACTCTTCTAATGGGGTGAATGGACATGCGCAACAACTCTCTTGATGCCCATCTATTTTGAGAGTGGTGCTCATAGTCAGAAATCGTTGCAAATGCTTGTTAGCATCTTCATTAACCCTTTCAGAAAAGGATCTCTTCTCCAACTGAGTGATGATGCTCGGATGGAGCTGAAAATTAGGATCATTCACGGGTTGGTTGACAATGGTCAACCTTCCCCTCGGTGCATTTGTACCTTTATAATCCCCTAGCAAACTTTCTTGAGGTGGACTCATTCTTATCTTCTTCCTGTTGCTTCTTATCTCTTCACCGGCGTGAAAGGTTCTTTCTTCTCGTCAAAGATATTCTGATTCGACCTCGCATAAAATATTAGACACAATATTAGTTCTAATACAATGTAATAGAAAATAAATAAACAAATGAATAGAAAAAATTTAATTGCAGAGCAATAAAATTTCAATCAAACTAAGAGTAAATCAGTATTTTGGCAGTTCCCCGGCAACGGCGCCAAAAACTTGATCGAAAAAATAGAAAGTGTACTATTTTCGCCGATGTAGTTATAATGACTTCCCAAAGTATCGATCTCGAGGACTGCGTAGTAAATACCTATTCGTGCTCTTAATTCAATTGAACAAAAATAATGGTTGGGTTGATTTTAAAACTTTCAATTACACTCGTAACAAAATAATGACTGATGAAATATAATGAGAATGATGCTAGGGTGAGTGGCTGATTTAACAAAACTATGATCCGAATTCAGATTTCCTCATTGCATATGAAAAATTTCAATTACCTATCTCTAGATTGTTCTTTCTTAAGTCCTTAATGAAGAAAACTATTAAAACCCCAATCCTTATTTAAATGTCCATTCAAATAATCTTGGTTTTAACCATAAAAATATCAAGAATTCAAGTGATTAAAAAGAGTTCCTAGTCCTAGGTGAGACTCCTAATAACCTAATTGTGTAGAAACCCTAACAATCACAGTCCTGTCAATTGTTAGTCATAGGTCTACATGTATTTGTCCGATACATGATCATAGGAACACTACACAATTAAATTGAAATAGAAAAACACTGCATTAAGGAAATCAAGTATCTGAATTCATAAAAATCATCAAATCAGGACCACCCCTAGCATTGGGGGGTTTAGCCTCTCATAGTATTCGAAGAAAACATCAGATAAAAGTTAAACATTACAAAGAATAACGATGACGTCGATCTTCAATGGTGGATGCCCTTGAATCTCGCCGTCTACGAATTCCTCTTCGTAGCAATCTTCTCTTCTCTGTAATATTTTTCTCGTGCTTTCAAAAAGTCTCTTCTCTCTATCCTAAAATTCCTTCTAATAGTCTCTGCTCTATCCCAGTCTTAGCAAAAGTCAAAAGTACCCTTAATGACAAGAAAGAGTTCCAAAAATAAAAAAAACCAAGTTTCCACATGCTCCCGTCAACACGGGCCGTGTTGATGAACACGGGTGCCCGTGTTGATCTCTGCATCAAAAGTCTTGTTCCATGCCATTCAACACGGGCCGTGTTGATGAACATGAGTGCCCGTGTTGATCCACTGACTTTGGTCGTTTTTGCGCTTTCCACTTGTTTTTCAACACGGGCCGTGTTGATGAACACGGGTGCCCGTGTTGACCTCTAAGATCTTAAAAATATTCAACTCTCAACCTTCCGAGGTGCTTATCGTCCTGCCATAAGTTCCTTCTATCGCATGCATTAACCTGAAACACTGAGACTACCCAACAAAAGCATAAAACGATACTTTTTAAAGACACTTAAACTTAAAAATGCACAACAAGACTAAAATAACCGAAACACACTAACTTCCTTAAAAGCAACTAAAAATGACCATAAATGTTACCAGATTCATGAATTTATGCCGAATAGAACACAAAAACTTACTAGAAATGGTGACTGATCAGTAATTTGGGTGAGAATGAGTTGGTGACGCATTAAATTTCTCCTCAAATTTATGGGGTTGTTGTGATACTTCAAAATACTGAGAATGGGAGTTGTAGAAATAGTTTGGTTAATACATAATTTTCAAAGTAAAAATGCCTTAGTTTATACAGTGTAATAATAGATTACCAATATTGATCGTTGGTCCCCGGCAACGGTACCAAAAACTTGATGGGTAAATTCCGCAAGTGCACGGAAATATCGAAGTAATATAAAAGATTGTTGAACCACAGAGACAAATCTCAACCTACTGTAATCTATCGTTACTTTGTAAATTTAAGGCTAATTAATAATTGGATTTTGGGGGAAACTAAGAACTAAAACTGAAATAAATGGACTTAGGAAATAATACTAAAACGAGGACAGGATATGAGTTCCGCTAATACTAAAATAAATGGACTTTTAGAAAATGGGTACTAATTACAACTATAATACTAAAATAAATGGATTTAATTCTAATATGTAGAATCACTAGATTGCCTAATCCTATTGTGCCTTAATTAATTTTTCTCACGTTCGTCCCATAACAAAACGTGTCCTCATACACCGGACTCAAGACTATTTAGCCAGAAATGTTATTAATTAAAAACTCATGAATAAGTATAGTTACGATTAAACGACATAGCAATTAAACTTGACAAACAAAATAATAATAATAAATAATGCGATAAAAGGAAATATGTAAATAATGCAAAAAGGAAAGTTGAAATTCTGAAATAAAATTTGTGTAGGATGACTGGAACTGAAATCATAACATGCCGATATACTTAACAATCAGGTAAAAAATGAAAATAAAAGAAAGACAACACCTAAATCTAATGGTGTGGTAGTTCCTCGATGTGAGAAACTACCACTATTACAAATGGTAATTTTCTGCCTAAGACATAACTATGAATAACACTCTGGAAAAATTGGAATAATGGACGGGAGAAGAGAGTGTGAGCCTTTGTCGTCAAATATAAACTATTTACATAGTTTCTTCTGGAGAAAAACTAGGAGGCATGGCTATATATTCGTTCTTCACTTTGACCAAAATAATAGGAAATTTCGTGGCTTCCGTAGTGGACTTAGCGTGTGGAGAAAAATTAGGAAGTAGTTTCTTCGTGGGGAGAGTTTTCTGGGAGACTTGGCTAATGAGAGAATATAGGAGCTTCATGTAACTTTCTGTGTTGTTCTCTACAAGTAAGGAGAAAAAGTTTCCTTCAAAAGTGTGACGTTCGTCACAAGTAAGGAAGAGGCATGGTGGGCCACTTTGGGCCATGACGGTCGTCATGGAGGGTGTGACGATCGTTACAATCTTGCTTGTAGAGAAGATCTTGCCTTGTAATGTGTGGCGACCGTTATGCCCTGGTGTGAGAAGGATGTGACGACCGTCACATCTTGTAGGGCTAGTGAGAAGTCTTCATGGGATGGGCTTTGCGTGCTTGGCCCATTCATTTTCTTATGCCTTCACCTCTTATTTTTCTATCACACCCCATGCTTATTTATTGTACTCTTTTTGTGGATTTTAAGCTTGATTCTTCTCCATTTTTGTGACTTTCTTCATACATGCCTTATAAATAGTAAATACCTAAAAACATAGAAAATACCAGCATATTACGAATATAAAGCAATGTAATTAAGATAAAATAAAGATATAATCTATGTAAATCAAGTCAAATATGTGATACATTTCCGTGTTATCAGGTGTGGAAGGGCACGGTGCTTCTAATTGTGGAAAAGATGGTGGAAAGTGCTTTAAGTGTGGCAAGGCGGGTCATAAAATTGTTGATTGCAGGTTTATTGTTGATGTGACTTGTTACAATTGTGGTGAACAAGGGCATGTTAGTACTAGGTGTGAGAAGCCAAAGAAGGAGCAAGCTAGAGGGAAAGTATTTACATTTTCTAGTGCTGAGACTCTGGTTGAGGATAGACTTATCCGAGGTACGTGCTTTATTAATGGTACACCTTTGATTGTTATCATTGGTACTGGTGCAACGCATTGTTTTATTTCTGCGGATTATGTTAAGAGGTTGAATCTTGAATTGTCTGATATGCATGGAAATATGATTATTGATACTCTTGCTATGGGTTCTGTTTGTACTTCTGTTGCATGTCTGAATTGTCCGTTAATTATGTTTGGTAGAGATTTTTGGATGGATTTAGTTTGTCTCCCGTTAGATCAATTGGATGTGATTCTTAGTTTGAAAACTGGTTGGAATACAATCATGTTTTTATCAACGGTTTTGACAAGTTGGTTATCTTTCTTGATTCTGGTATCAAGAATGAATTGCTTTTGTCTGCTAAGCAAGTGGGTGAATCTTTAAAGGATGGTGCAGTGTTCTTTGCTTTGTTGGCATCATTGGATCTCGGTGAGAAACAAGCTATGGGTGAATTTCCTGTTGTTTATGATTTTCCTGAGGTATTTCCTGAAGATGTAAGTGATTTTCCGCCAGAGCGTGTGGTTGAGTTTTCGATTGATTTAGTTCCTGGAAGTAGTCCTACTTCGATGGCTCCATATTGGATGTCTGATTCTGAGTTGAAAGAGTTATAGATTCAACTTGAGGATTTTCTTGAGAATAGGTTCATTCGTCCGAGTGTGTCTCTATGGGGTGCACCTTCTTTGTCGGTTAAGAAGAAGGAAGGTTATATGTGGTTGTGTGTTAATTATAGAAAACTGAACAAGGTGACTATTAAGAACAAGTATCCACTTCCGAAGATTGATGATTTGATGGATCAGTTGGTTGGTGCTTGTGTTTTCAGTAATATTGATTTTAGGTATGGTTATCATCATATTCGTGTAAAAGTTGAAGATATTTAGAAGAATACTTTTAGGACAAGTTATGGTCACTATGAGTATTCTGTAATGTCGTTCGGTGTGACTAATGCTCCTGGTGTATTCATGGAATATATGAATCAAATTTTTCATGAGTATCTGGATCAATTTGTTGTTGTGTTCATTGATGGTATCTTGATCTATTCCAAGAGTGAAGAAGCTCATGCTGAGCATTTGAGAATTGTGTCATTGGTGTTGAAAGAGAAGAAAATGTATGCTAAGCTTTCAAAGTGTGAATTTTGGTTGAAGGAACTGAGTTTCCTTAGGCATGTGATTTTGAGTGGTGGTGTTTCTGGGGATCTAAGGTTGAGGTTGTATCTCGATGGAAAGCTCCAAAATCTGTTTCTGAGATTAGAAGTTTTCTTGGTTTAGCTGGTTATTATTGTAAGTTCATTGAGGATTTTTCTAAGTTGGCGTTACCATTGACGCAATTGACGAGGAAAAGTCAAGATTTTGTTTGGACTTTGCAGTGTGAAGCTAATTTTCAAGAGCTTAAGAGAAGGTTGACAGCCGCTCTATTTTGATTTTGCCTAACCCGGAAGAACAATTTGTGGTGTATTGTGATGCTTCATAGATGGGTTTAGGAGGTGTGTTGATGCAGAATAGGAAAGTGGTAGCTTATGCTTCGAGGCAACTTAAAGTTCATGAGAAGAAATATCCGACGCATGATTTAGACTTAGCCGCAGTTGTGTTTGTTTTGAGGATTTGGAGGCATTATTTGTTTGGTTCGATATTTTGAGGTGTTTAGTGATCATAAGAGTTTGAAATACCTGTTTGATCAGAAGGAATTAAATATGAGGCAAAGAAGATGGTTGGAATTCTTGAAAGATTATGATTTATGTTTGAATAATCATCTGGGTAAAGCAAATGTTGTAGTTGATGCTTTGAGTATGAAGTCTTTGCATATGTCAATCTTGATGGTGTGAGAATTGGATTTGCTAGAGCAATTTTGAGATTTGAGTTTGGTTTGTGAAGCGACGTCTTCTTGTGTTAAGCTTGGTATGTTGAAGCTTACTAGTAGTATTTTTGATGAGATTCGAGAAGGTCAAAAATCTTATTTGATTTTGGTGAATAAGTTGGTGTTGATCAATCAAGGTCAAGGTGGTGATTTTTGGATTGATGAGAATGGTATCATGAACTGTCATGATAGAGTTTGCATTCATGATGTTAGAGATTTGAAGAAGATAATTCTTGACGAAGTACATCGCAATGGTATGAGTATTCATCCTGGTGCTAGTAAGATGTATCAAGATTTGAGGCAGTTATTTTGGTGGTCTGGTATAAAGAAGGATATTGATGAGTTTGTGTATTCTTGTTTAATCTGTCAGAAGTCTAAGATTGAATATCAGAAATCGTCTGGTTTATTGTAGCCGTTATCCATTCCTGAGTGGAAGTTAGATAGCATTTTGATGGATTTTGTTTCTGGATTTCCGAGGACTCCGAGTAGTCATGGTTCTGTTTGGGTTATTGTGGATAGATTGACAAAATCTACTCACTTTATTATAATTTTGATGGATTATCCTATGGAAAAGTTTGCTAAGTTGTATATTAAGAAAGTAGGTGAAGTGGTGTTGTACCCCAATTTTTGCCCCTAAGATTCACTCATACTTCATATCATTGCATTACATAAAGATCAAATGGTCTCTCTTTCTCTTATCTTTGGGTTTGCCTTTGGGAGATCACCAAGCACCATTGAATGTATGTGATGATTGATGTTTGACTAAAAATAATGTGTGTATACTTCACTCTCTAAATGTTGTAGGTGAATGGTGCATAAGTTTCTTACTCAAGAATTCAATAGGTTCATCTGTTTATTTCCATGCCTTCTCTCCTCAATTCTCAAGATTTTTGAAAGCATTGTCTCCTATTGAAGACTTATCTTGTCATCAACCATGGTCTCTCACTTTGAGTATATGCTCCATGTTTGAAACAGATCAACAAATTTTAAGAATTCTCCATGCTATGGCCATCTATCTTGAAATTAGGGTTTTGGACTTCTGAAGACCATATCTTGGTTTTTGTATGAAGTCTGTGGATGATTTCAAATTCATTTGATTCTTAAAAGGACTTATAGTATTAATATGCTTTGATCCAAGGAGTTTGATTAATGAGAAGATATTTTTAGAAGTCTATGATTGCCCATTATCTCTATTGATGCTTAATTTATCTTTTATGACTTCAAAGGATCATAACTTGGTCATCCCTTGTCTCCTTGAGATCATTCTTCTTTCACAATGAACCTAAGGATGTCTAATACAACTTCGCTCAATTGGTAGGAAAGGAAAATGCTTGGAAATTTTCCTCTGGAGTCAAAAGATTACAAGTCCTTGATGAATTTCTCAATTGTTGATTAATCAACTTCAAGAGATCATATCTTGATCATCACTTATCACTTTGAGGTCATTCATTTTTCACAACAATCTTGAACACATGAAATTTATCTCCATATAAGCTTTGAATATTGAAAGTGTTTGGAAGTTGCTTGAAGAAATCAAAAGATTATAGGTCATTTCATGAAATTTCATCAACTTCACAAGGCCATAACTTGCTCAATTTTTGGAGTTTTTGGTTGGTTCTTTTTGCAAAATGCTCTTTGAGAGATCTACTTCATTTAATCTTTGAAAATCAAGAGCAAATTTTGAATGGAAGTCCATGTTTGGATTGAAACATTATAGGTTATTTTTTGCCAAACTTAGAAATTTTTCTAAGTGTGAAAAAGTCAGATGGTTTTTGGTGATTTCAAATGATCACAACTTTTAGCTCAAGATGTCAAATTCCACCTTTCCAAGTGCATTGCAAATCTTATAATCTCATCTTTCAAAAGAGTCCACGATTGTATCATAAAGGTCCTTGGGTGATGAGAACCATGGCTGCAAAGATCGTGCCTTGAAACTGAAGTTTCCATCGAAGTCTGATTTTGTTTTCAATAATGTGGCTTCTAATGACCAAATTGATGCGCGTTTTGACTTAAACATTATTAAAAAAGTTGCCAATCTTGATTAGAGGGATAAAACACACGATTTTGCTGAGTTTTTACAACTTGCAAGTCACACTTTGCTCATGATGCATGTGTGTGCGATTTCACTCAAAATTGCATCACACACCCTCCATTCTGATTCCATTTGCCTCTCCTATAAATAAGAAAGTTATTCCACTCATTTCCTCAAGCTTTGATAGCCAGAAACCCCTGCCAAACTCTCTCTCGAATCATATTTTCTGCAACTTCGTTTTCACTCTCAAAGTCATTCCAGTTTGAAATTAACCATTCATTCTTCTTCCTTGAACCTCACTGAAGCTAACAGAACAAGTATCATGCCTTAATGCTTCATGACTTGTTTTATCCAAGTCCAGTTTCAGAGCTCTGAAAGTGAACTTCGTTCAGGTAGGAATCTCCATCAAACCTTGTAAAATAAAGCATCACTATACTCTCCTCATCTCCCTGATCCATGTGATCTTGACCATTTGCATTCTCATCAAGTATTGATTGAGAATTCCATCAAAATCCGATTTGCTGTTATTTGAGTTTTTTACAAAATTCTCTTCACTCAGTTTAAATAAATTTTTTGCGAGCATGTGGTTGAGATCGTCTTAAAGAGACGAATCCAATGATACCATTTATGTGCATTAATTTTACAGTTTGAGAATCGCGTATGGATGATGACTGGAGGTTGATGACGACCTACGTGTCTGTCTTCAACCAATGAGGGCTTGACATGAAATGTTTTTGAATTCAATCTGGTGTGTTTGCTTCATTGTGCACGCGTCTCTGGAACCCTTGGATCTGATTACTTTTATTAGTCAGCATCGATCCAACGCGTGACATTATTTCTTGTTTTATTTTTTTATTTTGTAATCCGGTGTGAAAACCGAGGTCCATATCAAGCACAACGTGCCATGTCCATTGGATGTGATTACTAACGCGTTTTACTATGATCAGATGGTCCACATTTTTTTGGCTTTGATTTTATTTTCTGATTTTATATTTTAAATGTTTTAAACTTCAAAGAATCAAATAAAATCCATTCCTGACTCAAAAATTATGAAAACATTCACAAAAAAATTTTGAAATATTATCTTTCTGAATTTTATTTTTTCACAATTTAATTTTCAAATTTGATATTTTTTATGATTTTTTGCTTTTATTTGATGTTTTTAATTGTTTTAAAACACTTTTTGGTATTTTAAAATTCTGAAAAAATTATTGAAAGATCCAATGGTCATTTGACAGATATTGATGATCTCATTTTATTTTTATTTTTGATTTTACTATTTTTTTCCATTTTGGGTTTATTTCACCTTTTATTTTATTTTCTAAAAATATTTTCTGACCTTAAAAATTCCTAAAAAATTTTGTCAACACTTGTTGGCCTCTGTTTGACTTTGGATAATTTTCTTGGAATTTTATTTTGATGAAAAAAATACTATTTATGTATTTCGTCAATAAAATCCAATTAAATAACCTAATTTCAAAATTGCTTTTAATCTTTTTAATTTATTTTATTTTCATTTTTATCTTACTGACTTTTGAATTTATTTTAGAATCACAAATTTCCTCAACATCAATGGAATTTGGGTGTTGACAGGTCTCTTGAACAAATCCACCAAGAAAGTTGATTGATTTTGACAAAGTTAGACCGAATAAATTCATCTGATGCAAAATAAACTTGTAAATTATTTCTTCTTCTTCATCTTATTTTTCTTTTGTCCCGATTCAAAGAAAGTGACCAATTTTTGTGGCATGAACTTTAATGTTCTAACATAAGCCCCAAAAGATGACTTGAGCTTTGATCTTGATTCAACACCTGTGACGCTGTCGTGTGGTCGCATTGATTTTTAATCAAGCTTCTGGCAAGTTTCCACTAATCTTGTCCATTTGAAATTCTCAATCATCTTTGATCAAGTGATGTGATAATTCTAAAACCGGTGATATACTTGACAAAAAACAATTGAAACTTGTCGTGTGGTCGTGTTGATTCTATCAAGCTTCTGGAAAGTCTTCATGTGTAAGTTTTAAGATGGTCACCTTGCTGATGAATAACAATTAACAATTCGATGATATACTTGATAAGTTTCAAGATGGTCATCCTGCTAACCTTTATAAATTGCTTTTTATTTTCCGCTCTTACTTTCCGCATTTACTTTTATGCTCTTTATTTTTATGCACCTTTAATTTTAGCATTTACATTTTATGTCATTTTTTCTTTGCTCACTTGAGCATTTTATTTTATATATCATTTTTCCTTTGCTCACTTGAGCATTTTATTTTCTTGACATTTTGAATTTGCTCACTTGAGCTTTTTTTTCCTTTTATTTTTCAAAATACCTAATAATTCAACTTAAACATATAAAACTCTTAATTGGACTTAGTTACTATCCTTGTGCTTGGAGCTTGATCTTTGGACTTAGGATTAGGACATTTACCTCAGCTTGGAGATCTCAGCGCCCTTGGTGTTATTCTTTCTTGTCTGGTTATTATCTTTGTATGCAGGTTATTCCGTTATACTCGATTAAGAGTGGATTTCCTCCAAATACAGCCGTTACTCTGTCCGTTTTTCTTAAGACAAGAGTTCACCTAAAAGCATTGGTTTATCTGAAGCTTGTGTTTGTTTTGTCCGATTATTTGTTGCTTATGTGGTAATCCAAAGGATGGGATATGGTATTGTCTCTTGATGTCAAGTACTAGTCTTCTCACCCAGTTAGATCTTTCTTTACCCTTACCTTTTACTTTATGCACTTAGGTTAGCCTCTTCATCTCCTCCCCATTCTTTAATTTTCAAAATCTTCCCTCTTTTTCAAAGGATTCTTGTTTTCAAAACTCGAACCGCTTTCATAAAAAACTTGGACTTAGGTTAATGAATTTTCAAACTTTGTTTTCTTAATAAACTTTCAATTCATTTAATAATACTTTGACTTTTCATTTCATAAGACTAAACAACACCTAACCTCATTCAAACTTTTTGAGCTCTTTGTGGCTTTTATAAATTAACATTTTCTTAAAATCAACCAACACACAACTTTGGTTTTTTAGCCGAACTACTTGGTTTTGATTTCAACATTGTGCATTGTTGGTATGTGGGTCTGGAACTCAATGGAAGTTCTATCAAACCAAAAATTATAAAAAAAATACTTATTTTCTCCCCCACCATCCATTTTGTACATATACTGTTTTTTAGCACACATATACAAATTTTTAAAAAAGGTTCCTGCAGAGTACTGTAGATGTTTTGGATGCCTAACACCTTCCCTTTGCATAACTAACCCCTGGTCCCAAATCTATGATCTTTTTGTTGTTAGGATTATATTCGCTCTTTTTCCTAGTCCTTTGGATAAAATAAAAGTGCGGTGGCGACTCTTTTGTTATTTTTTCAGTTAAGTCAATTCAATGGCTTATACTCATAGTTTTTGCCACTACAAATGGCCTATCAAATTCATCTGCCGCCGTCACTTGCGAATCTTCATGACGTATTCCATGTACCGATGCGTATTGAGGATCGAGAAGTTAAGAAACTTTGAGGGAAGGAAATAGATTTGATGAAAGTGGTTTAGGGAGGTCCTGCTAATGGTAATGTGACTTGGGAGCTTGAGAGTCAGATGAAAAATTCGTATCCTAAGTTGTTCGCTTGAGGTAATTTTCAAGGGCGAAAATCTTTTAAGTGGAGGAGAGTTGTAACATCCCGATTTTTAATAGTTAATTATTAATTATTATTATTATTATTTATTATATTATGTGATGATTAATTTAATTGGGTGATTTAAATGAAAATTGAATTATTTGAACATGTTTGTTATTTGAATAATTGATTTTATGAGTAGAATTGTGGTTATTTAGTATTGGGCCTAATTTTATGAATAGAAGTAATAAAGAGGAGTTAAACCTAATTGAGCTTAGTAGTTAGTGAGGAGTTAGAAGGGAATCATAATTAAAATTGTCATTTGAAGAAAGAAGAGAAAGAGGAAAAGAAGAGAAGAGAAGAGGAGAAAGAGGAAAAGTGAAGAGGAAACCCTAGAAGTTAAATCTTCAAGAGGTAAGGGGGAGAATCACGTTATTATTTAATTGTATGTTGTTGGGTAGTAATTAGTAACATGCTAGGTTGTTTAATTTCAATTTCTAGAATCTTTGAATGTTAGGGTTTGAAGAGAAATTGTGTTTTCAACTTAGAAATGATGACCCATGATTAGGAACATGTTAGGATACCCTTTAATGATGTTATTTGGCTGATTGAAATGGGTTTTGTATGGTACTTTCGCGGGAGAAAGAAGCTGGTTCGTAGTAGAAAATTTTATGTTCCGTAGACCGTGCTTAGCGCCATCAGGGTCTCGCTTAGCGCAAAAAGTTCTGTAAGTTGGTGTTGTTTGATCAAGAAAGGGCGCTTAGCGCGATGGGTCGGCTTAGCGTAACCTGGAACCAAAAAGGTTATTTTTAGGATCTTTTGACATGAAATCTTATATATTTATATTTTATGGAGTATTTTCATGTATGTGATTGATTGATTAAATTATAATTAAATGTGTTTTGGATTGGTTTTGAATACCATTTCAATGTATATATGATACTTGAGTTTAGTATGTGTAAGCCTTGTTTTGATGAAACATTGAGAATAACATGCATTGAATTGTATGCTATATGTTATTGTAAATGTGTGGTGATGGTAAATGCTATGTGTATTGCTCGTTGTTGTTAAAATGTGATGTTGTGTAAACGGTGGATAATTCACATGAGTTGAATTATTGTGATATGCTTGAATAATTAAGGTTGGTGAATAATCTTGATTTGCATATGATGTCGATGAATTGCACATGCATACATGATTGACCTTGAAATATTAGGTGGTGAAACTTTGGATTCACATTGTGGCTCGATCCTTGAATGGAATTATTAGCGGTGAAACTTTGGGTTCACATTGGTGGCTTTGGTCTTGTCCGGATCGGAAGCGTGACTTTAATTCTAAGTTATTGAATTGGAAGCGAGGTGAACAAAATATTCACGATGGTACCACATGCACGAGTCACATTGGATTGTCGTCTCATGAGTCATTAAATAATGCATGTTATATGTTGGAATCGTGGTAAATGACTATGTTGATCATTGGATTATTTGTATTGATGCCATTTATGCTAATTGTGATAAATGTGAATGTGATATACTTGGAATGTGTGCATAATCCGATTATTTGGAATATCACTTGAAATGTGTGGAATTCTTGAATAGATGTTATTTTTATATTGCTTCCAATTTATATACATTTGGATAATGATGTGAATTCTCACCCTTCTGTTGTGATGTTGCCTCTATATGGGTAACGTGTAGGTTCCGAGGATAGTGGTGCTTCGTACGAGACTAGTTGAGGAGTTTAGAAAGTTATCCTATACTAGGTAGTGAGTCATTGCTCTGGTCATGTAACACGGGGATTATCGGGATTTATGCTTTATGAGATGTTTGTCATGTGTTCTTATATATTTTGGATTTGTATGTTGAGATACTATGTTGATGTGGCCTTGGTGCCGATGTATGAATTCTTATGACTTGATTATGTTGTGAATTCATTGTTATTCATCCAATGTTTATAGTATGGAATGTAATCATTGATAGTATCTGTGAATATTAATAGTTTGTTGTGAAATGCATAGTTTTGTGTTAAAGCATGAAAATTCAAATATGTGTTATGATTATGACCAGGTTGCAATTTTGGTAAATGTGTAGAGTATATATATATATATATATATATATATATATATATATATATATATATATATAATTTGTATTTATATATATGTATATTTTAAATGTGACATCCCTTATATGTATGCATTGTATTTTACTCTGATTTATGTCAAGATTATTAGGGTTTAGATAAGGGGTGTTACACAAGACATGTGCAATCAAATACCTATAATGTTTCAATACAAAATGAGCACAAGAACTGAGTTTCCCAAACCTAGCCAATAGCTATCTTGTGACTCAAGTTTACCAAAAATGGCTCGTGCATTTTTCTTGTTCTTGTGGCCTTTGGAAAGCTCTCATCATGAGCTTGATCATGGTATCTTACATTCCTCGAATTGAAAATGGTTTGATAGAGAAATCATGTTGCAAAGTTAAGAAAAATGAGCTTCGGATGCCTGGGCATGGCGCGCGTATGGCTTACATTGGCGGGCACGAAATCAGCTGCAAGCAAGCAACTTTCTTGATCCATAACTTGATGAATTCTTGGCCAAATTGAATGATTCCAAGCTCAATGAGAAGCTTTCATGGAAAACTAGGAGATGCACTTCTTAATTTTTAAAATCAATGCTTGAGTAAAAATAAATCAAGACATGAAAATGGCGCACCACGTGTTTGATGAAATTACGCGCGAGAGAAGGCAAATCTGCAAAGCAACTTGCATGCCTTGTGCATGAAACTTCCAAGCCAATTATCTCTCAAATGGCTCACAATTGAGTTTTTCCACACATTGACAATATTTTAAGATTTTTCTCAAGCTTTCCAAAAATGTATCATTTTCCTCAAATAAATTAACCAAACTCAAGTTATGATTGTCCAAAGTTGTGTATGAAAAGACTTCGAAAAGTTTCGAACTTCAAATAACTTCATGAACCATTTAACTTCAATTTGAGCAATTTTCTTGATTTAATGATGAATTGGTCATGAAATATGAAAAGAGGATGTTTAAATTGATGGTTGACTATAAGTCCACTTGGTGAACTTTGGCTTTGACTGATTTTAATTAAAATTACAATTTTGCCCCTTTTGATCAATTGAACCATTTCCAATCAAAAATAAAGCTTAATCTTTCAATCATAGATGCTCAATAACATATAGAGGCCCATGGAAACAAGTTTAGGTGGAAAATTTGAATAACTCCTATTTAAATCCAAAACCCTAGTTTTGCACCTTGTGTTAGGAGAATGTTGATCAAGCTTCAAAACCCTAATTCATCTGGATATCTTGAGCAAATATTTGGACAAAGTTATCTTAAATGATAATGAGAAGGTGATGCTTCAAGAAATTGGCTTATACAAACTTCAAACTCCATAATGGGCCAAAACCCTAATTCCATCAAATGAAGGAAACAAATGAATTCCTCTTCAATCTTTGCAAAACTTCAACTCTTGATTAATCAATGAGACAAGTGACATGTCTTGAGTTATAATAAATCCTTGTGACTTGAAAGATACAAATATATGAGAGAATGAGACTCTTCTTGCCCATATTGTCAATACAATCAACTTCCAAAGCTTATGGAAGAATTGAGAACCAAAGTACTTTGATCCTATCACAAAGCAATGCAATATGATGTTTATGATGAAACATAAGCCTAAAACAAGAGGGTAAATTTTGGGGTGCAACACTATGCATGATCATAATCACTATATACTTATTATTATACATCATTTTATATTGTTGTGATATCTCACCCTTCTGTGCAATAATTTTTTATACTGCATCGTGCATATAGTTAGGAGTAGCTTGAGGATGCAAGGATCGAAAGAGGTTTCTCTTAGTTTTATTTTAGAATTTGCGTCATTGTTCTGATACGTAACACCAGGGGGATGAGCGCTTAATTGTCTTGTTTGGTTTAAATGATTTGTTTGGAGTCATATGAACTCCTTAGTTCTTGAATAAATATTGGTTTATACTAGATGGGAATTATCTGTTATGAAATATGATTCTTTTTTGCTGCTTAATAAAATTGGAAATTAAGGACTATGATGTTTTATTTTGGTTCATCTGTTATTCATGTTATGTATTTATACTTAATATGAGCAGATTTACTATGTTTTGAAGTGTATCATCTTAATTTTTTGTTAATTGATTTATTTTAAAGAAAAAATTTACTCTGATTTTAAATTGTTGTTCTTCGGGGAAATTAGGGTGTTACACCTAGGAATAGTATCACCAAAAGACCTTTGTGCTTGTTCTTGTGCTTGTACTTATCACATCTGGGTCAAGAAGGACTCCCCCGTGCAAATTTCTCTCATTGAGGAATTGCTAAAGGGATATGATTTTAAGGGTATCACTTAAGAGAAACCTCCCATAAAGCGTGCACAACAACAAAAATAGGTGGGAAGACATATTCCTCAATGCTATTTTCAAATGGGGCATTTCTTTAGGAAGTTGCCTTATTTTCATTGTCTTTAGAAAGTTTGTTGATACAAAATAGCCAAATATACATAAGATATTTCCAAAATTACTAAGGATGTTATACATCTCCACTTTGGTGTTCTCTCTCACTTACAGGCGATTCCAATATGCCTCCTCTTCCACTTATTTAAAGTGTGTCACCAGATAATGGCACCATCAACAAACAAAAGCCTTCAAAATAAATGGTGACCTTATTCTTTAAATATTCTCTTCGCGGACATGTCATTGGGTGTATATATGTGTGTTACTTGTTTAACCAAGAAGTGGTTTTGGTGCCGAAATTTAGGGAACTTCTCATGGTATCTTAAGGAGGTGCCAACTTTAATATCACAAACACTCTCATGATCAGTACTGATTAGGAGTTTGAACAAATAATACTTGTTCTTGAAGTTTTTCAGGATGTCAACATATGTTTAAAACATCCTTTTACCTTTCATGGGGGAGAGCAAACTTTTACCTTGACCCGAGTTGGCCAAAGTTTTTTGGATATTAAAGAGATGGAAGAAGAGTGTCCAAGTCATAGAGACTTTCTTGTATTCGCACAAGTACTAGAAGAATTTGACATAAGCCTAACTTACAAAGTACAAGTGCGAAAGGGTGATTCCCTTATGGTTAAGGATCCACACCTCAAAAACATTAAAGTGGAACCAAAACCCCTATTCGAGAGAAGGGACACTCAAAATCAAGGAGAATATACCTCAACATATCGACTACACAAGACCTTCCAATCATAGAAATGACTCATGTTAGTGAAGGTCTTATCTTGACCCCTTTCATTAGCAAAGATAAAGATTATGCCTAACGTCTCTTGATCCACCAAAAGAGTTGATCTTCAACCTTATGAGTTTGAGCGTTTTCTTGGTCCTCTCGATTTGTTGTCAAAAGACAAAAACAAATACTGTATCACTTTCATGGGTGAAGACCTTCCAATCAGAGAAAGGGCCCATGCCGGTGAAGGTGTTATCTAGACCCCTTTCATTAGAAAAAGATGAAGACTATGCCCAACGTCTCTTGATCTACCTAAAGAGTTTATCTTCAACCTTGTGAGCCTCACCATTTTTTTGGTCCTCTTGGTTTGCTACTGATTTGTTCTCAAAAGACAAAAATAACTACCGTAAGTACAAGCATGTGTCTATGATTTTATCCACCGCCTAATTTCATTATAAGTCGAATCATAACCTAAAGCATGTATGTGCTCCCTATTATAAGTTTGAGCCTTTTCTTCTCGCCAGAAGTTATCAACGTATTATGGGTTTGCTAAACAAAAAGATGAAATTGCAAAGCCTCTAGTAACTTCTTTAAAGCCAATACCAATAGGGGTGCATTCCTCAACATCAACAACACCATCATTTGGGCTCCCCATATATACTTTTGCCTAAAATACAAGCAAAGAACACATGAGGTTTTAAAAAGGAAAGATTGTTACCTTAAAGAAATCAAAACTTTCAAGATATAAGGAGAGTAAATCATAAAAACTGTAAGATGAGCATCACAACAAAATAGAGGAGTATGAGAAGCAAAAGAAATTTGTGATGGTTTGGAAGCTGCAACATGTGTAGAAGAATAAGTGTTTTGCAAATGAAGCAACATTTTAGATTTGATCTCGATCATGTAATCACACTAAAACATTCTAAAAACATTATGCCCTATCATAAATTCTTATTACCACATGGAAGATATATATTGTGAAACATTTCAATTGCAAGACAAACATTTAATGCGTGTATTCTCAAGATTGCCTACTCACTCTCAAAACAACTCTAGCCTCTCCCCGAAGTAGATATCCACACAGAGGCCTTAAAGTAGTAAATAACGCTTTTTGGAGACAGGTCTCAACATTTCTACAACAATCCTACTTCATAACTAGTAGCAAGGATTTAGAGGGCAAGTGTTTCAAGCCGATAAGACAATCAAATAAGACGACCCAATTTAAATACCAAATCCTGAATTTTTCCCACATAAAAGTGTAAAAAAATTAACCTTCACTAAGAGGCCGCACACGGGAACCTAGTGTTGTGCTCATTAGAGCCATTTGAATCAATTCAACATACTCTCGTACTTCACAGTGTCTGCACTAGGGGTACTTGTAATAGTTGTCGGTATATAAATGCAACCACCCGTCATAACTAAGTACAATGCATTCACTATTGTAAGTTTTACCTCTAATCTCATTGACTTTAACGTTAGAGCGCGTGCTAATTATGAAAAAACACTCTAATCCACTTACTAGAGAGCTTACCTGCCGATGTACTAGAGAACTTCTACTGCGAACTCCGGCTGCGTCACACCAAATTTTTGTTCCACACTAAGATATATTTGAATTTTTTTAAATAAAAATTAATTCTCAATGAGTAAAGTATTTAAAAGATAACAGAAGTCTTGAGTAAAAGTAAAGAGAAAACTACTCTACTTAATGATGACAGTATCAAAAACCACTCCGAAGGGTAAATCATCTTATATATGTGTATATGCTAGACGAATATTTATAGTCAAGAGATATCATCTTTTTCTTTTATATAAATTACATTTATCATGAAGAAAATGAAGAAAATCAATAATTATCTAGAACTTTTTCCTTCGCTTTGATAACATAAAAAATAATTAATAAATTTACACTTTTATTTTGATAATAAACTTATTAATCAAACAATAAATAGAAATTATGTTAAGAACTTTTTAATGAGTTTATACTTGAGAAGAAAAAGTATAGTAACGTTTGGTAATTTTATTTGTAGATTTTTTAACCCATCCCATATCTTTCTATTCCTACGAAATTTCATTTTTGTTCTTAGAAAATCGGAAATAAATTTTCGGTAAGTACCTTATTCAATAAAATTCAGGTTGAAAATGGTTGAGTGTGAACCGCAAGTATATTTCCACTTCTAAACTCTATGTAATATTTTAATAAAACGTGTATGTGAGACCAAATTTAAAATCGAAAATATATTTCTGGTTCGGACCTTTATCATGTAATCACGTTGAAAAGGGTTTGATGTAAACCAGAAGTATATTTTCGGTATGTGAGACTAAATTTGGAATAAATTTTTAATATTATATTACTCCTTCCGTTTTTTATTATATGTCGTTTTGAGAAAAAAATGTGTGCTAAAATATCAGTCGTTTTGTAATTTCAATGTAGAATTAATTTTTTTCTTTTAAAATGCCCTTATTCCATCTCTTTTTTCTACAATTTTTATATTCCGATGAATGTTGTATTCCAATACAGTGAATTTAAATTTTTTTATTAACGGTGATAAATTGAAAAACACGTAATTTTTTCGTTGATTAAATAATTATAATTTAGATATTCCATTATCAAATCATGATTAAATCTAAATATTTTATCCTGAAATCATAATGATTAACTTATAATATTTGAAAAAAAATAATTTAATTGTGACTTTAAAAAGGGTAATATTGGAACATCTTATAATATATTTACAAAATTAACAAAAATTAATTACTTTCTTATTTAATATGGAACCGGAAATATATTTTCGATTTTCATCCAAATATTTTAAAATATAGTGGATACCGGAAATATATTTTCGATTCTATTCAAATATTTCAGAAATTAGTGCGAACTAAAAATATATTTTTGATTTTATAAAGTACATTTTGAAATTTTCATATGATGCACCCCACACACTTACGATGGATTAAGAAATCCACTTTTATTTATGTAATAACAAGAGACATGATTCTCTCTCAGTCCCACTCACATGCAACCTGAACAATTTCACCCACAATTGATGTCTAAGCAAAGAAACATAATTAACACTTTTTATTACTTCCTTTTTACTCAAATAAGAGGACCAGTATCTAGATTGTCATGTAATGAGGCTCAGCTTTATAAACTACAAGTTTCAACTCTAGAAGTATTTTCTCTCAATTTTCAACATCATATATCTTTTTCGAACTCCAATTTCAAAACAACATATTAAAGTGAGTTTCCTTCATGGTTCCTTTCAAATATTCACACTCAGAAATTATAGAAAGTGTTAACAACTTTTTTCATCACTAATCATAAACTTGTGTTGTGTTTTGAAGTGTATCCAAGAGTTAAAGTAAGAGTCGCAGAGCAAGAAGGTAATGTTTATATTCAATATGATAGTGGAATTTTATCTTTCTTGAAGCTCATTGAATCCCTACACCTTGAAGGTAATTTGCTTGAAAGAATTTCTAATTTTTATTTAGCTTTTAATCAAGGGTCATCTTTCAGGATATGGAACATGACATATATACAACGTTTCACATTTTTTAGAATTAAATTGTCGTTAGGTAATGTCTTATAATTTTCACCTTTGCATTTTTTTTCCTTTGCATTTAAACACAAAATTGTTAATCTTTGCAGAAGAGGAAAATCGAAGTAAGAGTGAACCATCAATTTGCAAAAACACAAAGGCTTGTCCTCAACATATAATAACAAGGAGATTCACTCCTTCAACTAAAGGTTGAATTTTAGATCTAATCTCAATTTAGTAAAAAGAGAAAATGAAGCATGTATCAATGAATGGTGATATTTCAACTTCTATAGGAATGTTGAAGAATAACAAACAAGTTAGGGAGGTTCCAAAAGAAAATACAAGACCTAGTTCTGTTATTCGTCCACGTGCCGTCTTATCTAGTCCCGGTAATACTATATTCGTCCCTATTTATACGATCTTTTATATACATTTTATATATGATCTTACTAAATTATTTTTTGTATAGATATTATAATTTTAATGAATTTTGGTTTCAGATAATGATGAACTAATTGGAAGTATAAATGATTTGAAGAACAATATATCCTTAACAAAGAGAAAGAAAGATGCAAGAGGGGCAGTGGAGAGTCATGTCAAGGTGTTGGCTAATCGAAGACAAAGCTCCTCCAAAAGCAAAGTGCACATTTGAAACTTTTGATCTTGAAATGCATCAAACTCATTTGGAATTTGATTTTTATGTGGATGTTGTTTCTTTAAGTAAGAATGGAGTTTTGGAAGATCATACATGTTTCTTTAGTGTTCTTGTGTAATTTAAAAATGCTGACCATTTGAAATTTGTTGTGAGTGCATCGACGGTTAAAGATTTCTCTTAATCATCGCCTTTAAAAAAAATTTATTATTACAATTGTTACTTCTTCTCTGTCTTTAACTGTAAAATTATAAATATTGTGTAGACCAAAATAATGGACAGTATAATCCCATAATAAATCAGGAGGATTTGTCATATGGTCCTCCTAGATAACCATCATCATCCGCCTCTGTAGGTTTCTCAACATAGTTGTCGGGGACCTCAACATTTTCGACGTCCAGGGCCTCCTCCGCCGGCACATCTACTGCCAGCACCTCTACCTCTGCTACCTCCTCATGTGCATCAGAGGAAAACGACGCCTCATGGAGACGACTCATCTGTGACGGTGCGAAAGGTGATGCTATATCAAGTTGTGCCCTTTGTGCCTATTGTTCCCTTTCCCTTATCTCTCGCTCTCGACAAACCAACGTTGTCTGGCTCTTCCTGCCATGCCTCAAACGTGTCATCTGGTTGTCATTCTCTGCCATTTTCCTGAAATAAACCATTACAATTGTTAGCATACTAATATAAAAACAAATCAGGCAAAATTTCGCAAGTTAACTTGCGAATTCACCTATCCTGGGTAAATTCGCAAGTTCACTTACAAAGTCGAACCTGGTTCACTTCGCAAGTTAACTTTCAAAATCCCCTTTCGTCCAGAATTCTTCAAAACCAGAAATTCAGATCCAAAACTCCCAAAATTCTATTTTTCCTACTACATTTACCTACTATTACATCATATATTATTAAGTTTCAATAACCTAACCTAATAATCTAATAAAAATTCAAAAATTTAAATCGAAATAAGTTAAGAAAACTTACACAAAATGGTGGTTGTAGTTGATTTTGGAGGAGTTGGAATGAGTTTAAATGATGAGTAGAAATTGAATTGAGTGACTTTTTTAGTGGTAGAAATTGCAAAGGTTTGGAGGAGAGAGGTTGAGTTGGGGTATTTTGAAATGAATGGTATTGGGGTGGTCTGTGTGTTTTCTAAAACAACCGCAGACTTTGTAAGTTAACTTACGAATTCCTAAATAAGGTGAATTTGTAAGTGAACTTGCGAATAAACCTTATTTTTTTAAAAAAAAATAGGTGAATTCGTAAGTGCACTTACTAATTCACGTTATTTTTTGATAATCTTGGATTATTTCGTAAGTGCACTTACGAATTCACCTTATTTTAGGAATTCATAAGTTAACTTACGAAACTGGGGGTATTTTTGTTTTTCACTAGTGGTGGGGAAGAAACCCACTAGGTGGGTGAAGAAATTCTCATTTAAGTTTGATATAATCCAACTGATACTTAACAGATTCAAAATCCAACTCATTAATAAACTGATCCATAAACCAAAACAATTAAGTTTGACACTGAAATTCCCTAGACAAAATCACTCGTGGAACAAGTTTTACCCACCGACCGTTGTCGGATTCACAAACCTCCATCTCCACCTATGAAGTTCTGGAAAACTGCCTACATGCGGTTTTGATGCCTTATGCAAACCTTCTGGCTGTGTTTTCTTCAACTTTCTTATTTATGCAATCTCAAAATAACTTTTTACGTTCCACGACTCCATTTTGTTGAGGAGTACGCGGTGCGGATAAATTATGATCAATTTCGTGCTTAGCGCAAAATTTGTCAAACAGATCATTTTCAAATTCTCCTCTGTGATCGCTACGAATAGTAATAATGTTTGCATTTAACTTGTTTTGGAAGATCTTGGAAAAAATTTCGAATGTCGGAAAGGTGTCGCTCTTATTTGCTTAAAAAGTGTCCAACAAAATCTAGACTAGTCGTCAACAATAATAGATCCATAATAATTTCCACCTAAGCTTTTAATTCTAGACGGTCCAAAAAGATCCATATGGAGAAGTTCAAGAGGTCTCGTTTTAGATACAATGTTTTTAGATTTAAACGAGATTCTCTTTTGCTTTCCCATTTGGAACGCATCATATAAGTGATCTTTGGAGAATTTTACCTTAGGTAATCCGACTACTAAATCTTTTGAGATAACTTTATTTAACAATTCAAAGTTTAAGTGAGCAAGACGTCTATGCCAAAGCCAAGAATTTTTATTTAAGGAGATTAGGCATTTGGCACCTTTCACGGAAACTTCATTCAAGTCTTGCATGTATACATTATTAACCCTCAAGCCTTTTAACGCATCTTCTTTATTTACATTGTGTTCAATAGTGCAACAATCTTTAGAAAAAGAGATATTGTATCCTTTGTCGCACAATTGACTAAGGCTAATTACATTGTGTTTAAGGCCATCAACTAAAAGGATGTCAAAGATAGTAGTAGAAGAGGGATTACCTACACTACCTTTACCAAGTATTTCT
This sequence comes from Vicia sativa, assembly GCA_021764765.1. Classification (NCBI taxonomy): domain Eukaryota; kingdom Viridiplantae; phylum Streptophyta; class Magnoliopsida; order Fabales; family Fabaceae; genus Vicia; species Vicia sativa. Next base: position 280,354,997 of record CM038795.1, read on the forward strand.
CCCTTGGTATTGTCACCATAGGTAACAAATCCTTTCTCCTTAGCCACAAAGTCAAAGAATAAGGATATGTCACCCGTCATATGTCTTGAGCATCCACTATCAAGGAACCATCTTCTCTCGGTAGTCTCAAGTCATTCCACCTGCGAATTTAAACAAGGGAAGTAGGTACCCAATTTTTATTGGGTCCTTGTGTATGAGACGTACATGAGTTACATTTAGGCAACCATTGGAAAATGCCTTGAGGAACAAGAAATCTCCTAAAACGACATTTTCTAATGGTATGTCCCCTTTTGCAACAATATAGGCAAATTAATGTGTTGGAATAATTGCATTTTCTAGATTGATCTTTAATTTCATAAGTTTATTTTTGATAAGGATTAATCATACTACTATTTCTAACTGAAAATTATAACAAGTGAAGAAATAGTTCCCTTTTCACACAATTTAATTGATGATGAACCTATCTTCTTCACGGTCCTTGGTTCGAGCCAAACCAAGCTTCGATCACTTTGAGTACACCTTCGATTAGCGATACTTGAAATCTCTACCAATTTGTTGTAAAATCTCTTTCTCTCGGATGATATCAATCGAACAAGATCGAACCCTAACGTTTCCTTCAAGATCCTCCGATTACCGTGATAAAATCAAGCGAACCCACGCTCCTTGATGCTTCACTCGGCTGAATCTTGCAAAGCAAAGATTAGTAGCAAAAACTCCTGCACCGATCCGGATCTAGGAGGACAAAACCCTAAATGTTTTATTCAATATAGAGCCCACAAGACACATCCCAATTCTAAAGCAATTCTTCAATTCAGACGTTATCAACAATTCTCAGATCTTGAATTCAACCACTTTGATTTTTGGAGAAGTTGAATTTGAAGAAGGAATGTTGAAGATGAAGTGCTCTCTATGGGTATCTTTCACTCTATTATTGTTAGAAAAATCTCAAAAGACAAATGAAATCTATTTAAATGTGTTAGAATTAATGAATGAAAATAAGGAAAAGAAAGAAATTTTAATTAAAAAGCTACAACGAGGCAGATGCGTCGATCGCTCCAGGAGGGACGGTTGGCGTGTAATATCCAGAGCCTACACATTGGGCCATCAATGTTGGATGCGTCGATGAAAACAGGGGGATGTGTCGACGTAGTCTTTTAGATTTTAAATCCCAGTCTTTATTTGTTGATGTGTCGACTCAAGGGTCGACACGTAACTTCCAGGGGGTTGCCCTTAAATGTGCATCGACCGGAGAGGCACTTGCGTCGACGCATCGAGCCTTTTTCTGGATTCTTTTTTTTTCTTCTATCAGCTAGCCTTGTAGCACACACGCATACTCTTCTAGGGGCTTTTGTCATCATGAAAACTCAAGCATGCATTCACACTCTTCGTACCGAGGATCTATGTCTGGAGTGATGTTTATCCTCCCTATTTGATTTCTCATTGTTTAGATCCGCGAAGTTAACAACCGCTTCGTGCCGAGGACCTATGTTTGGAGTTCGTCTTTGACCGACGTCTTCCTCCTTATTTGAGTCTCACGGTTAGATATGCAAAGTTAACTAGCCCTTCGTGCCAAAGATCTATGTTTGAAGTTCGTCTTTGCTCGACGTCTTCTCCTAGTTGAGTCACCGTGGTCAGGTGTCCTCATTGTTTTAGATCTGCGTAGGTAACAATCTCTTCGTGCCAAAGATCTATGCTTGGAGTGATGTTCTTCCTCCTTGTTGTCTTCTTATTCTGGATCTACGGAGTTGCTTATCGACAAGCGTCTTCGTGCCGAAGATCATCAGATATTCTCATCCTCATGGATTTGATCTTTCATGGATGTTCTCTCTTTATCCTCCCTGATGGGTCGCTTCAGTACAAGTGGTCTCGTGAGCGGAATGCTCGAGCTCGTTTGTTTGAGACTGCCCTTTTTGTGTCTTCCCCCAGTGTATATGTTCAAGCAGAAAATCCAAAATACAACAATGTTCACTCGTATTTAGAGTGTGAATTTTACGTTTCATTTAAGTATTTAATCATCTTCTACCTTGTTGGTTCGAAAGGCTTGCGCCAATCTCACCCCACGGCCGAAGAAGATTGAATAGGGACAGCTGTTGTACCCCAAAATTCGCCCTCTTCATTTTAATAAAATAATTGGCTCACACTTAATCATCATATTCATATCATTGATTATATTACATGTATATCTTAAATCATACGGTGATGAGATTCATAGCGTTTCAATTTGTGGAAGAAACTGTGCATTTCGGCCATGCAGACTATTTTCGGGCCATAAATTGATATTTTTTAGTTTGTATGCTTAAAGCATTTCTAGTCAGAATCTCTTCTCGGGTTGGTTCCATGAGCAATGCAATCATTTCAATATTTTCTCCAGTTCATCTGTTCAGATTGGAGGCCATTTCGTCAAGAAAAGACTTTAATCATTCATTTTCTTAATAAAGTGAATTTTCTGGTTTATTGCGCATTTTGGGCGCTCCGGAAAGCATATCTTAACTTGTTGGGTATTTTCTGACGATTTTCTACTGGCTAATCCCACTCAATATTATCTACAACTTTCATTCACAAGTCTGAGGCCAGTGGTGTGAATAAAGTCTCCAAAGAAATTGATTTTTCAAGTGGGATAAACTAAATTTTATGGTTGAACCGTGTTCTCGGTATGCTAAAAAATTCATAACTCCTGGCTGAAATATCGAAACTGAGTGGGTCCAGTGTCTAAAATTCTGTCTCGAAGTCCTCTACGACTTTCATGAACAAGCCGATAGTTGATTCCTTACCAATCAATACTAGAATTTTATTCTTTGAAGGCGTATTTGAGCGGACCGAGCATTTTTCAACTGACGTGCAACGTTTGAAAAATCACATCTTGCTCGATTTTTATCAAAACGAGGTGGGACTAGTGTCAAATTTTCACAAATTTCGTTGGCTTCGATTGTTATGAACATATCGAGTTCGGATTTTGATCAGAAGATCCTTGTTTGAAGCAATCTTCCCGGGTGACGCAATAAAAATTCTGCATGTGTCAGATGCTTGAAAAAGTGTGCTGAAACTTCAAAAATTCTTATCTCATCAACCATTCATCCGATTGAGTCGGAACTTTGACATTCGCAAGCAATTTCGCGTTCCGGACATTTTCGTATAGAGTCTGACTTTAAATTTCACATTGTTCTCGATGTTTTGGACTGTTGACGAAAATTATTTGGATAATCGCGATTTGGGCCTAATCTTGGATCCAAGGCACTCCAAAGCCAAAATTTGTCACCTATGAATAAAATTTTCATCTCACAAATTAGAGGAGGAGAATCATTTGTCAAATTTCACCAAAAACTCTCACTTTTCTTTCTCTTTTCTCTCTCAAAAATCAAGAACAAAATGAAGTGATTAGCTTATTCTTCAAGCCAACCACCCACCCTTGCCTTTCCCTCCACCGAGCTCATCCCTCTACCATCTAGCTCCGGCCGATCAGCCACCCTCCTTCGGTGATCAAGTCCCTTCCGGCCATCCCTTCCACACGTCGGCCTCCGCCCTCCCTTCACGCGATCGTGCTTCTCCCTCCATCGCTCTGCTCGGCGACTCTCCTCAAGGCCTGTTCCAGACATCTTCCTTCTCCCAACCGGTCGCCACCTCCAACCAGCCTTCTCCTCACCACAACCGGCCGGAACTCATTCTCTTTCTCCCTAGGCGCTCGATTTGTGCTCCTCTTCTCCAAGCAAGGCCTTCTCCTCATCAAATCAAGGCTTCCTCTTTTTATTTTCATCAATTCTCAACAATTCAAGCTCCACTTTTTTTGATTATTCTTCAATTCTCCTCTGATTCTTCGTTTTCAAGTAAGTAGTTTATTTCAATAAGCACTTATTTTAAGTGATTTTTCTAAATTGACTTTTCTTGAAATTCCATTTTGGAATTGATTGCAATTAATTTGTTGAATCCGATTCTTGAATAATCGTGTGGAAATTAATTTAATTAGGCTTGATTTTGGAACGTTATTGTGTCGAAGTTTAGGATTTTTGTACATAGAGCATACATACAGTTGTATGAAGCATTTTCCTTGCACATAGGCCACTTGAATTGATCATTTGCATCATAAATTGTATGTTCATGCATTACATTTCATTTAGTTTAAATAATTGAGTTAAATTCCTGTGAATACGGCTTGATTTGGAAACATTATTGTGTTGAGATGTATCCTTTTGTGCATTAAACTTGCATGATGCAATTTCCTTGTACATAATGCACTTAGGTTTGCATTTAGATCATAATTTTCATGTTCATGCATTAGATTTCATTTAGTTTAAATAATTGAGTTGAATTCATGTGTCGAAACTTGTTTTTAGTGACTTTAAATGTGTCGGAGCTTAATTTTTGTGCACTTTTTCATGTGTTGATGATATATTCTTGATTGTTTGAAATTGAAGCATTATGACATGTTGAATTCTTGACTCTATTTGACATTGATCCATGTTTCGTATCATGAATAAATGTGGCATAGGTTAAGCATTTATTCACTTGCATTTGTATGTCTTATATTTGTATTTCATTCATATTCATGTAGCATTTTCATTCATAAAAGTGCATTTAATACATGATAAAACATACATTTTCATGCATGATTTCAATTCTAAACCTTGATTAACTTTGCATATCATGTGCATATTAAATTGTTTAGAGTTGTATGTCTTATGTATGAATTTAATATCCAATTCTCTCTCATTTCAAAACAATAAAAAGAATGAGAATTGGAAATTAAATTGATACATGATTTTTACTTTCCATAAGCCTTTTTAGGCATTTTTGTTCATTGGACCTCATTTTTCCTTGAAGGAGCAAGGCAACGATACTTTTTCCCAACGTTTTGGCATGTTGTAAAATCGTTTTTGATGGCTTCGGGATCGAATTTCAAGTGCAGCATCCCTAAAACGCTCTCGCTGCCCCGTTCCTTTAAGGTCCGAAAAACATCGTTTCCACTCGGAATTAATTAAAATGAATCATATTTTTGAATTCGTTGACGTATTTGAAAGCAACCATGCGATTTTTAATCAATTCCGAGAAGTTGACTTTTCGCTCCGATTTCGAATAAGCGCTTTCCCAAGCCAATTTTTGTGTTTTATTTCACTTCTTAGATGCTTATACTAGTGTATTGTCATGTGAATAATCGGTTTTGTGTTTGGTGCTTTCTTTAAAGCACTTGCTTTGTTATTTCTGACACTTTATTTCATGTGCGAGGTACATTGAGCATTATTCTTGAGATTTGGATGTCTAGGATCAATATCTTGTTCTTGCACACATGTGTGTGCATTCTTTTGTCTGCTTGCTTGGTTTTCACCTTTCTTGCAGGTTATCGGATCAACTTGGATGTGTAGGATCCATATCTCGTTCTTGCACACATGTGTGTGGACTCTTTGTCTGCTATTGTCTGGATTGTAATCTCTTACAGGTTCATTGGATCTACATCGTATGTGTATTGACACACGTTCTTGACCATGCATTTAGTATGCGCATCCTTTGTTTATTTAGTATGGATTGCAATCTCTTGCAAGTTTATTTGTTTTGGATGTGTATCTACACACATTCCGGTTATACTTATTAATGCCTCCACGCATTTCTCACCGGATTTCTTTATTACGTGTCAGCAGTATTCAAAGTTTTCCGGAATATTTCTTTGCTTGCTTTTTCTTACGGATCGTTATTCGTTTGGTATTTTCTATACCTTTTTTACCGCATTCTTTTACTGCTTTTCTAGAGAGCATGAGAAGTAGGGTTTTACCGCTTTCTTTTGCCATGAGAAGTAGGAATAGAGAAGCATGATGGGGCTTCCGTAGTTGGAGCATGTTCAGGAGCCCCTCTAGTTTATTTAAAGACGCGTTTAGGTCAATTATGTGTGCTAATTGTGCTCGCATAGGTCATGAGTGGTTAGGCAACCTGATATGGCACCGCCAAGCAAAGTCTATATATATATATATATATATATATATATATATATATATATATATATATATATATATATATATATATATATATATATATATATATATATATATATATATATATAGATGATATGGAAGGGAACGCGGAAAGGGTTCGTAATCAACCCCCGCACAGTTCAGTCTGTGACAGCTCACGCGAATTGTGAAGCTTTTCTTATCGAGTCAATAATAAAAGTGGCAAGAGTCCCCTATTCTGACTCTCCACGCTTTATCATGGGGTTCGCATTCATTGTTGATACTTCCACTGATATGCTCCTCACACTTGGTAATTCATATCAAGTTGTGATACCTTTCTCCCATAGGAAACTCCTGGTTTACACATTTATTTCCATTCGTGGCTATGGTTTTCCTCTGAAAGTTGGCACCTGGTTGACTTCGGTATGCTCGTTACCGTTGAGGCTATGGGACTTCTTTCTTCTTCCCCGCGCATGTTTGTATAGTTTGATTGTGCATTGCATTGTTGGCATGCTTCTGCCAAATCACTTTCTTGCCTCATCCCCTTGCAGCCCTTGGTTCTTCAACCCAGACGGATCTTAGGATAGCTTCCCTTAGGACCGCTCGGTTAGGATGGTCTTCGAGCTTGTACTTTTCATCCTCAATCATAGGGCCATCTTTGCATGATAACATTAGGGGTAGAACTAGTTAATTTCCCTTTTGTTTTCTTCTTTCTTTTTGCATCCTTGCATGTAATAAAACTAAAACTTGTTTTCTTTTCTTTTCTTTTTGAAAATCAAAACACTTAATAATGGTTCAGACTCCTCTTTCAAGGTAAAAGCAACCAACCTTACTCCAAATCTTTTTGTCTTCAAACTTCTTTTCTTTGAAAACCTTTTCAATAAGGGTGTTCCTTTTCAAATTCAAGAAAGTTGCTAAGTCTGCGAGCGGTCGAGCATAAGTCTTATTATAGCTGCAACGCCAAGCACGAGTTACAATTGTGAGGATGCGGAATTGAATTTCCCATAAAAAACATGGCAACCCACCAAAACATATGAGCCGAACTACGACGCTCTGACTTTCCCATTGCACGAGGGAATACGTAGGCATCTTATCACGGGGCTCGATCGAGCAAACTTCGTAAATACTTCCTTCTTTTCCCCGTGTTTCTTTTATTTTCTTTTCTTTCACGTGCACTTCCCTTAGCATAACACAGATGTACCGATTAAGCGATAGATTAACACACCCGTTAGATAGAAAGTAGAAGTGGATACCGTAGAGTACTACGGGAGCATGGGGTGCTAATACATTCCCCTCGCGTAATAGACTCTCTTACCCTATCTCTCGGTCGCAAGACTGTGTCTTATCCCTTTCAGGTTTTCTCGATATGTTTACCTTTCTCCTTTTGCGAGATAAAAAATGTTTGATGGCGACTTCATTGATATTTTATCAGATGAGTTTGTCCAATACCTTCAATTACCTTATCACGAGTAAAACGGTAATCAAAGGTCTCTATAATTGGTGTCTCAAATACTACTAGTATTCGAAGTAGAAAACTCCATCTTAAACTTAGACTTGACCACTTTTGTTTCTAAAAGCTTCATCTCATGTCTTTACTCGTCTTCCAATGACATGACTAGTTAAATGTAATACATATATTATTGATGAACTTTGATTCTTCAGATTTCACTCATAAGAACTCATAATCCTTCATATCTCTTGGATGTCCGTTGAAGACAGAATCCATAACTTTACCACTAAACTAAATTGACTTGATTTGATCAATAAGTAAAATTTTGACAACCTTCAAAATATAATAGGTTACAGTTTTCCAACTCCAAATCTATATTGGATTGAATATAAGTGTATAATGGTCTAGAAGGGGGTGAAGAGACCAATCCATTAAAAATCAATTTCAAAAATCATAATTTTATAAAATTGTTTGGCATCTAAAATCGTACAACAAATACGAATTGTGATTGGGACGATTACAATTATAAACAAGATTATCACAAAATAGAATGAAATGAAGAATAATGAATCAACTAAATAATCAACATGTCAATTATGAATAATTCAATTCAGATAAGGTGTATGAATTGAATTTAAATCATTGATTAAAAAATATATAATTATAGTTAGGGTTAATAGTCTTCTAACTCCTGTCATATGAGCGTGTTTTGATTTTCTCCTCCTTAAAAAAAATTGTTCTTACACCTTAACAAATAAAGATTCCAGCTCCAAACACACTGATGCATTTTTTTAGCAAAGATTCTATTATTTTGCTTGTGTGGCAATCCACGTGGCTTTTCTTTTTATTTTTGAATTATTTTTTAAATCCAAGTAGCATTTTTATTAATTATTTATTTAGTTTTTTTTAAATATTATTTTTTTATACTTTTTTATAATTATTTTTTACTTTTTATTAAATTATTTTTATTATTTATTATTTAATTATTTTTTACGTTTTTTAAATTTTATCAATTTTTTTATGCTGAATTATTTTTATTTTTTTAATGGATTTTTTTAATTTTTTAATTTTATAAAATTATTTTTATTTAATTAATATTTTGATTAAGCCCAAATAAATATTTTTAATCGTTCTATTGAGACTTAAATCGGATTAAGCTCAAATGAATATTTTGTTAATTAAAAAATAATAATTTTTAAGAAATATTAATTAAATAAAAATAATTTTATAAAAAAATTAATAAAATTTAAAAAACATAAAAAAATTTAAGTAATAAATAATAAAATTAATTTAATAAAACGTAAAAAAATTATTATAAAAAAGTAAAAAAAAAAAATGTTTAAAAAAATTAAATAAATCAGAATTAATAAAAGTGGTACTTGGATTTAAAAAATAATTCAAAAATAAAAAAGAAAAACCACGTGGATTGCCACATAGACAAAATAATAGAATTTTTGTTAAAATAATGCATCAGTGGTTTTGGAGCTAGAATCTTTATTTGCTAAAGTCTGGGAACAAAAAAGAAAATTTAAGGGGGAAAATCAAAACATGCTCAGGGGATAGAAGGCTATTAATCCTTATAGTTATAAATATATTATAACCAAGAAGATTATTTAGAGACTTGGTCTAACACATACTTAAGTTTATCCGTAAATCACTATGAGCTGATAAATCCTGGAAACTTGGAATTTCTATGAAAATAGTAAGGCCTAAGCATGCAACTCTACGAAGAAATCAAATGAGATATGGAAAAATATGTGCAATAAATTTATACTGGTTTGGCACATCATCTTTGCTAGTGATTAATCCAGTTTCCAAAGGTAAGTCATTGAAAATCCGTAGGCCTTCCACAATTGACTGTTGTTTACAACTTCTTTTAATAAAACCAAATGATTCCTTCAAATTCTTCACATGACCTTGATTTCACCTTCCTGATTCAAGATTTCTTCTACAAACCTCTATTTAGAAACGACCTTCATTCACTCATACTGGTCTCTTGTATGAGTTTTGATATGTTCAAAAGAACAAGAAATTCATATCTGTCCATAACATCCTTCGCTCAGGCCTACCAAAAATTTATTGGAGAAAAGAACACCTTCTTTTTCCTACTAGATTTTCAAACCTATCCATACAACCATAGCTTGGTTTGATAATCTTGGAAACTCAAATTTCACAAGAGTGTTAGATCTTAACGACACTCTTCTCGATAGATCTTACACTCCTGGACTTGAGACGCTAATCACACGAACATGGTGAAAGTTAGAGGTTAAGATAAACCTTATTTTAGATGCAATATGAAAATAACATCTTAAAACAGTTTTAGAGAGTTACGAGAAAAGTGTTATGTGTGTGAGTTGGGTTGTGTTGATCATATTCTATGAACAGTTTTAGATAGATTGAAAAATATGATTTATATATATGTGCTAGAAAAATGTACTAAAAAATGAGATAAAATAACCATTTGATTTGAGACAAAACCAAATAGCGTGATTCAATTCGAATGAGAGAATGATTTGAGCTAAGAACTTAAAATACACGTTCTACGTCTTTGCTTAGAGTCATACAACTAGAGTCAAAAACCAAAAAATGATTTTCATGATTCAAATCAAGCTTTTCTTTGATTCAAATCAAGATAACTTTAATTCTTGTCAAGTCAAACTGTAATTTCAAGTCACACTAAAAGAATCAAAATTTGTTTTCTCACTCATAATTTGGAAGTACATTATGGTAAATGAATACATGTTGATTAGGTAAAAATCTTTGGCGGTAAAATACATTTTTATCGATTGTATTATGAAAAGGTCATTAAAGTTCTTTTAAAATACCCTTTTGAATCCACCATGCCCTGATCTCAAATCCAATAGCTTATTTTTTTTCATGAAATGTTTCATTAAATGATGATGATTTAACAACAACAATGGAAACTTCTAAAACATATAAGTCACGTATTTTAGACTTTTTAGCTGTTATCACTTCACCATGTGAAATCTTTAACACCCTGTGTAGAATTCTAGAGTAATAGCCTATATCATCAAATATGCTTATAGATAACAAATTTTGCCTGCTTTAGAACATACCTCACATTGCGAAGAAGAAACTCATGATCATCGAAAATTTTATGTATGATCATACTAATATCACGAATCTTGCAATACTTACTGTCACCAAGGTGAACTACTCCACTTTCCACCAGCTTTAAAGTCTCAAAGTATTCTTTTCTTGGACACATGTGATAAGGTAAACTTGAGTCCTTAACGCAACCCTCTTTAATCTCCAAACTCGACACCACTAATGTACTGCCACTCACATGACTATCCTCATTGGAGGTAGCAATAATTTGAATATAATCTTCATTATTCTTTCTCTTTGAATAATCCCTCTTGAAGTGACTGGATTTTTGACAAATAAAGAATTTTAACCTTTACTTATCAAGCCTATTTGATTTCAACATTCCCCTACAATCAATTCCTCCTCTTGAGACACTCAAGCCTTCACCAATATTGTCAATCTTGAAATATTTCACCATTAAAAATTTTTTTAATCTCACATTTGTTTGGACTTTATCCAAAATAGTAGTACCTTAATTAACATAAACAAGAGAATTTGGAATGATTATAGTTATTATTTTAGACAAAACATGTGAGTTAAATACTCGTTTATATACAATAATTCAAGTTTTAACAACATCAAATCGGCAACCTGATAAGGGCCAAAACGTAGTTGTTTTATATATATGCTTTGTGGCACTTATTCGTTCTTTTGTTGATATTTAGTTTAATAACCCCGAATTTATTTGTAAATATGTTTATTTTGTATATAATCGAGTTTTTGATTCATTTGTGTATCGTTTGATAGTTTTTATGTATTTTTGTAGGTATTTGTTGCGTGTTGGAGCATCGAGGAATAAAGTGTCGAAGACATGGCTCCAGATGCGCGTTGTCGTAATAAAAGTCCATTTTTGGGAAGTTTTGTTTAGGCCAGGCCGCTGAGCGGGAATTGGAGCGCAAAAATGAGGCCTTTGCACTATTCCGGCAAAAAGATATTTTTGTGACCGCTGAGTGGGATGGCGCCGCTGAGCGGGATTAAGGTAGTTTGATATGTAAATATCAGGGAGGCCGCTGAGCGGGCTCATGCCACTGAGCAGGACCTGCTCAGTTTTGTTTTATAACTTCATTTTCATCCATTTTTATGTTATGGATTTGGGGTGGATTTTGATCCTCATTTCCATCAACCTTTATTTTTGGTAGTATAGTTTAGAAAACAACACTAGGGCTTTGCTTATGGATGGTTAGAGGTGGGTTTCTCTTTGATTGACGTTGACAATCCGGTGTAGATTTATGGTTTATCCCTACTTATCAATTTGTATTTCTCTTTTGTTGGTTTTGTATGTATATTTACTCTTAACATATTTATATTTGTCTCCCTTGGCGTTATATAATTTTTGCTTTACGAATCTGTGTTGGTGATTGTCTTAGGTTTTTACCTTGTTTTAGGGATTTGAGCTTTGCTAGACATAGACTGCTTAGATTCTTACCTAGAATGATTATCTGTAAGTTTTTGAATGTTAGAAATAGGTTTAGAGTTGACATTCACTTAGGGTATCTGATCTTAATACCTCTATGTCAGGAGTGTCGGGCTAGACATAGCCGATGCGAGTGATGCGGTTGAATTCTCAATTTGGGTTAGAAATAGCTTAGGTTGTGAGAGGTATGTGATGACACGGACGAGTATCGTAGGGTGAGTATAACTGGACGGTAGGTTTAAGTTTGTGACGGGTAGTGTGCATTTGTTCCAGAAAGGTTGTTTATCCTTTTTATACTTTTGTTTGCATATATTTTCTATTTATAACTTTTATTTACAACCCATTTAACCTCAAACTCATTAACGAACGAATTATCGAATGACGAATTAATAACCAATCTTTGTGGACACGATACGATATAACCTATATATAACCCGATAGAAATAAATACTTTACTTTTTTCTTGCCGCTTAAATACCCAACAACAAAATGGCACCGTTGCCGGGGATTGGTTTTGTTGATTTTGCATCGCGATAGTTCTTGAGTTTTTTAGTTTTGTAATTAATGTATATGTTGTATAGACTTTGTATATGAACTTGTATATTTTTACTTGTACATGTTGTGTGTCTACTTTCCATACTTGTGCATATTTGTGTTTTTCCTAGTTTTCACATATTGTTGTGAATTGTCTCATTTTTGTAACGGTTTTTGTGTGGTTGTTAGGACATTTTCTTTAGGTTTGCGCGGTGTGACAATACCACGGCATTACGGAAGGAGGTTACAAGCTCACAAAATAAAGGTGTCGAGCTTATGATGTAAAACAAGCATGTTTGTTTATGTGTGTGGTGGCTTGTGTTTTAACAAGTTGAAACAAGGAAATGTTTGTTTTGTTATGAAATTTGTTGTTTTCCCACAAGTTTGTAGTGTCTTAGCTTGTGGAAGTGTGTATGTTGAGTAAATAGTTTTTAGTTGTGTAAATGATATTTTGTTGGTGTGTAAGTGGAGCTTGCATAGTAGTTGCACCAGTGCCCTGTTTTTCTGCATATGGTGTAGTGCGCTTAGTGCGCTTTGTGCCACTTAGCACGCTCTATTGTGCAGAGCCAATGAATTCTTTTTAAATGTCACTTGGCTTTCCTTTTTCCCACTTCCACCAAGGCTTTTTGTATTAAATAAAATTAATATTATTTTCTAATTCTTTTGTTGTTGTTTGGACTCAAAATTTGGTTTGGTAGCTTGAGGTTGCATTTGGTGATTTTGCGAGTTTGATTGTTTCAACTTGCAGATGTATGGTAATGATAGTTTCGAAGTTGGTACACGTCAGGTACTCGTTTATCGCTTTCTATAACATAACATGTTTAGGAAATTTATCATTTGTATAATTACCAGGTCATTCATTCTTTTTGCATTACTTGTTTTTGATTGAATTACTTTAGTTCCCTTTTTACCCATAAATGTGAGGAAGCTTTCCATTGTTCATATATGTTGGAGGCCGCATTCTTGTTTTAACTGGATTTTATTATGCTTAATCTTTTGTTTTGAATTGATTGTATGAATTCATGAAAATGATCAAGTCATTTTTGTTTGATTTTGAGCACAACTACCTTGGTCAAATATTCAATTCACCTTGTGATTGTGTGAACCTTTGTTAACCCCTTTGAACTTTTATCAATATCCATGTTTATTTGAACTTGATGCTTGTCTATGAGTGTTGAATTCACCTTTTTTGTATGGATGTTGCTTTCTTTAATTCTTGAACCCTCAACTATATGTTGTTGTATGAAGTTTTATCTTGCCTTAGAAAGTAGAGAGTACTCGCATAATGATGTTGGGGAGAGGAATATTTATGTGCTTATGTTGTGATTGATATGAGATTGAGAAAAGAAAAAGAAAAAAAGAGAAAAGTTTTGAAAAAGAAAAATGTGTATGTACCTTGCTTGTTGTGAAAAGTTTATATGTTGTCGTTGTAGGATAGTGGTAAGTATGTACATTGCTTGTGCGTTTTTGTTTGAATCATACATTTGTTTTCCGTTCTTAAAACTTGTTGATTTGTGATTCTTTGATTATCATTATTTGTTTCTTTGGGATGTTTGCCTTTGTTTGAGGATAAACAATATTTCAAGTTATAAGTGCCAAAATGTAGTTATTTTGTATATATATTTTATGGCACTTATCGGTTCTTTTGTTGATATTCTTCGAATAAATCCCCTGCTTTTTGTATAAATGTTTATATTTAGTGTATAATCAAGTTTTAATGTCTATGTGTATCATTTGATATTTTTTAAACTCTTTTGTAGGTATTCATTCATAATTGGAGCATTGAGTAATAAAGGTCAAAGGCTAAGCTTCAAAAGCGCAACTTTGAGAAATTCATCAATGAATAAGGCTCAAAATCAAAGAATAAAAAATCATCAATTTAGTTTATATTTAGTCTTGGTTAGATAGGATATTGAATAAGCTTTCCAACACTTCGAACCGGGCGCTAATCCGAGTTACGGTTCTCAAGTTATGGTGAAAAGCTGAAAACACAAAGCTGATTTCTTCTCTCATAACAGCAGAGTGCGCTGAGCGGGATTTTGGCTCTGAGCACGGTCCCCTGAACTAGGATTACGTTAAAAGGGCTAAAAAAACACATTTTTTAGATTATTTTTTGGGGTATTTGTTCCCAACTCATCAAACCTTCATTTTTGGGTAGAGATAGCTTCGAAAACAACCTCGGAGCTTGCTTATGGATGATCCGGGGTGGATTGCTCTTCGATTGGAGTTGACAAACCAAAAGATTTGTGGTTCATTTCTCTTCCTCTATGTGTAATCTCTTATAGTTGGGTTTTGTATGTATATTTACTCTTAACTCATGTATATTTGTCACCCATGGCGTTATATAAAGCTTGTTTTACAAATCTGTGTTGGTTGTTATCTTAGGTTTTTACCTTGTGTTAGGGATTTGATTTGTGATAGACATATACTGCTTAGATTCTTACCTAATATGATTACTTGTTAGTTTCTGAACGCTAGACATAGGTTTAGAGATGACATTCACTGTGGGTATTTGAGATTAATGCCTCTGTGTTGGTTGTGTCGGGCGAGACATTGTCGATGTGAGTGACACAGTTGACTTCTGTGTTGTTAAGGTAGGTGAGACATCACTACCGAGGTGATGTAGTAGGATTCTCAATTTGGGTTAGGAATAACTTAGGTTGTGAGAGATACATGATAACATAGACGAGTATTAGAGGTTGAGTATAATTGGACGATAGATTTAAGTCTGTGATGGGTAGTCTGCATTCGTTTCAGACAAGTTTTCTATCCTTTTTACACTTTTGTTTGCATTTAATTTTTGTTTATACATTTTCCATACAACCCATTTTAACCCCAAACTCATTAACGATTGAATTGTTGAATGGTGAAAGAATAACCAATCTCTGTGGACACGATACGATATAACATATATCACCCAGTAAAAATAATACTTTACTTTTTGCTTGCCGCTTTACCGCTCCAACAAAATGGCGCCGTTGCCGGGGATTGGTTTTGTTGATTTTGCATCGCGATAGTTCTTGAGTTTTTTAGTTTTGTAATTAATGTATATGTTGTATAGACTTTGTATATGAACTTGTATATTGTTACTTGTACATGTTCTGTGTCTACTTTCCATACTTGTGCATATTTGTGTTTTTCCTAGTTTTCATGTATTGTTGTGAACTGTCTCATTTTTGTAATGTTTGTTGTGTGGTTGTTAGGACACTTTCTTTAGGTCTGCGCGTTGTGACAATACCATGGCATGGCGAGAGGAGGTTACTAGTTCCCTTTTTACCCATAAATGTGAGGAAGCTTTCCATTGTTCATATATGTTGGAGGCCACATTCTTGTTTTAAATTGATTTTATTATGCTTAATATTTTGTTTTGAATTGATTGTATGAATGCATGAAAATGATCAAGGTATTTTTGTTTGATTTTGAGCACAACTACCTTGGCCCAATATTCAATTCACCTTGTGAGTGTGGAAACCTTTGTTAACCCCTTTGAAATTTTATCAATATCCATGTATATTTGAACTTGATGCTTGTCTATGAGTGTTGAGTTCACCTTTTTTGTATGGATGTTGATTTCTTTGTTTCTCAAACCCTCAACTATATGTTGTGTATGAATTTTTAACTTGCCTTAGAAAGTAGGGAGTATTCACATAATGATGTTGGTTGAATTCAAGTTGGGGAGAGGAATGCTTATGTGCTTATGTTGTGATTGATATGAGGTTGAGAAAAGAAAAAGAAAAAATAGTGAAAAAGAAAGATTAGAAAAAGAAAGAAAAAAGAGAAAAGTTTTGAAAAAGAAAAATAAAGTATGAATAATGTTGTTTTAATAAGTGAGGTGTTTTGGTTTTACAATTTGTGATGAGAAAGATGTTTGATTGGAATTCTATTGTTTGAAAATTTGTGAGTTGATCACTCCCTTTGGTTTAGGCAAGTATTTATTTCGATTAGCTTTAGGACTTATCACTTGTTTGTTAACCAAGGCACATTACAACCTTGAAAAGCCCTTCTGATTCTTGCCTTTGTATTTTCAATATACGTTTTTGGATGAATGCATAATTTAGTCTATTGTTTGCAAGATTGTGGATGAGTGTCAAAAGTCTCTCACCTTTGTGTGTTCTTCATGTACCGATGAATTTTTGCTAGGTGCTATTCATGATTGAGCTTGTTTTGTTGTAGAATATTTTGCATGATTTTTGTACTTAGGATTTGATTCGTTTATATGTTATTAGTGTAGTATAGTGGTAAGTATGTATTTGTCGTGTATGTTTTTGATTGAACCATACATTTGTTTTTCGTTTTAAAAATTTGTTGATCCCTGATTCTTTGATTATCGTCTTTTGTTTCTTTAAGTTTACTTAACTTTGTTTGAGGACAAACAATGTTTCAAGGTTGGGAGAGTTGATAAGTGCAAAAATGTAGTTGTTAGTTGAATAACCCCGACTTTGTTTGTAAATATGTTTATTTTGTATATAATCGAGTTTTTGATTCATTTGTGTATCATTTGATAGTTTTTATGTATTTTTGTAGGTATTTGTTGTGTGTTGGAGCATCGAGGAATAAAGTATTGAAGACACAACTCCGGATACGCGTTTTCGCAATAAAAGTCCATTTTGGGAAGTTTTGTTCAGGCCATGTCGTTGAGCGGGAATTGGAGCGCAAAAATGAGGCCTTGGCACTGTTCTGGCATAAAGATATTTTTGAGGCCGCTGAGCGGGATTAAGGCAGTTTAATGTGTAAATATCAAGGAGGTCGCTAAGCGGGCTCAGGCCGCTGAGCGGGACCTGCTGAGTTTTGTTTTATAACTTCATTTTCAGTTATTTTTATGTTATGATTTTGGGGTGGATTTTGATCCCCATTTCCATCAACCTTTATTTTTGGTAGTATAGCTTAAAAAACAACACTAGGGCTTTGCTTGTGGATGATTGGAAGTGGATTGCTCTTTTATTGGTGTTGACAAACTGGTGTAGATCTGTGGTTTATCTCTTCTCATCTCTTTGTATTTCTCTTTTGTTGGGTTTGTATGTATATTTACTCTGAACATATGTATAGTTGTCGCCCTTGGCGTTGTATAAAGTTTTCTTTACGAATCTGTGTTGGTGGTTGTCTTAGATTTTAACCTTGTGTTAGGGATTTGAGCTTTGCTAGACATAGACTTCTTAGATTCTTACCAAGAATGATTATCTGTTAGTTTCTGAATGCTAGAAATAGGTTTAGAGTTGACATTCACTTAGGGTATCTGATCTTAATGCCTCTGTGTCAGGAGTGTCGGGCTAGACATAGTCGATGTGAGTGATGCGGTTGAATTCTCAATTTGGTTTAGAAATAGATTAGATTGTGAGAGGTATGTGATGAAACAGACGAGTATCGTAGGTTGTGTATAACTGGACGGTAGTTTTAAATTTGTGTGTGGTAGTGTGCATTCGTTGCAGACAAGTTGTTTATCTTTTTATACTTTTGTTTGTATTTTTTTCTATTTAGAACTTTTCTTTACAACCCATTTTACCCCAAACTCATTCACGAACGAAATATCGAACGGTGAATCAATAACCAATCTCTGTGGACACGATACGATATAAACCTATATATCACCCAGTAAAAATAAATACTTTACTTTTTGTTTGCCGCTTAAATACCGCAGCAACACAACCTTCTTCCTAGGGACTTCCATCAAACCTTCATCACTAAGGAACAGGATAATGGTACCTTTGGCCTTATCCACCATATCAATCTATTATTTAGAACCCATGGTTCTCACTTTAAACAAAAAAATTCCCCACGATGGATGAAACTTGTTGTGAAACTGAAAGGTTCAATCACACCAATAAATTTAATGTGTGGGGACAAATAACAATGGAAACCAAAATAATTGGCCTTACAAAACTAACTCTATTTGCAATATGACAACAACTAAACTTGGTAGAAGACTATAGAAGACAAGAAACAAAAAAACTTGTTTATTCAAGTTGATCAACGATATACTCTGAAAGACATGGAAGATCTATGATTAACTATACTTTGAAATGTTTTTATAAAATACTGCAAATGAGTTACAAGAAAATAGTCTCTGAAGTTCTCAAGAACGAACCCTAGTTTCTACCCAAGTGTTTCTTAATATCTCCAATTCTCTATATATGAATCTCTTAGTCGGTTTGTAAGCTTAGCATTCTATTAAAAGCTCTAAGTAGGTTCTGGAGGTCTATGTAGTTAAAACTCCATTGTCGGTTGGGAATTTAGCCATTGTAAAACTATGATCCTTATATAAGGAGGTTTAAGGGAAAAACATGTTAAAAACTCTCATCATAGTGGAAACTCTCATCCCTTAACTCTTTCAATTATTTATTTCCATTAAATTTCTATTTTTCTATTTCCAATGCTTTTATAATGTTTGATTTGCAAATGAGTTTTAAACTTTGATTTTGAAAAATATTTTGTTATGAAAATGATTTTCAAACCCACACAATTCACTACACCTTATGTTGGGAGTCTCTTGACCAACATCTAAGTCTCGAAGGAGAGACTCGTCTTTCTAAGTCTCACCCGAATGACTCAATCATCTAAGTCTCGTATGAGGGAGTTAAGCTTACATTTCTCGCATGAGGGACTCACTTTTGATTACTTCTGATATATAATTAATGAAAAAGTTTCTTTAGAGCCCTATCATAGAGATTTAGAATTGCAATGCACTTGAGTTAATCAAGTTTCCCTTTCCAAGACAATAAGTCATCCATGGAAGGCAAAAAATCTACTAGTGAGCGGTAGAGAAGATCGTGAGGTAGTAGTTTCAGGAAAGTTGAAGGCTCGAACTGTTACAATTCTTGTTGGGTCATGTAACACCCGAAAATTATTTAATTATTTAAATAAAATTATTAAGGATTTATTTATTGGAATTTAGTCGAAGTTGGATTTATCAGTAGAATTATAAGGAGCATTAATAAATTTATAAGTTGGTTTAGGGTGATTAAGTGAATTATCAGAAGTTGGGATTAAATAGTGACGAATTAATTTTATTATAGAATATTATTGGAAATAATATTAGAAACAAGTGTGGATTAATAGAATTATTTATTGGGGCCTATTTGGTGTTAGGAACAATAAAACTGAGGTGTGAAAATTAAACCCAATAGAATTATTATTATTATTATTATTATTATTATTAATGGGTATGTTGGATTAATATATATAAAAGAAAAATAAGAAGGTTAGGGTTAGAATAGAAGAAGGAAAAGCGACAGTACGTGAGAAGAAAATAGGTTTTGGGAAACTAGCCGCCGAAGGAGAATTTCGAACTGGAAAGCCAACTTCGAGCTCGATCAGAAATTAAGAGTTGAGCTGCCATTGAATCCATGTAAGGGGTGGGGTTCTAACTCTATAACTGAGTTTATGATGAATCGTATGTGGGGATTAGATTCGTAGGAAATTATTTTGGTTTAATTGTGTGTGAATTACGCTGCGAGAATGATAGATTTATATGTTATTGTGGGAAGAATTGTTATTAAATTAGTATTAGATTGTTTAATTATGGAGGCTGGAAGTTGGGTTGCTGGATCGATCGATGAAGGAAAATACTGGAAAAGAAAAAAATACATGCACGCTGAAAAACTACAGGTACACAGGTGAATGGCCACGCGTGGGGGCCATGGGTTTTGTTAACGGTGGGACCCAGATGGGTGAGGGCGGGCGCCCTAGGGAAATAGGAGGTGGGGGCAGATGCCCCCTTTGTGGAAAGGTGGGGACGATCGTCCCTTAAGGCTAGGGGTGAGACCACTTTTCCTTTTGTGTGTTGTTCTTATACGTGTAACCTTTTCTTATTAGAATTTTGTTAATTTTCAATTGGCCACCTTGATTAAGCATGTAGATAATTATGTTTTGGTGAATCATAATATATTGTCTAACTCAATCAAAATGTTAGTAACTAAGTAATAATGTTGATGTATGAAGTAGCAGATTGAATAATAAGAATATTAATATTATTAGCAAAGCAATTGGTTTTAGTAACAGTAACAATAGGAATCAATGTTTGAATATTAGTAGCAGTAAGAATAAAATTGTAGTAACCGGCAAGTAGGAGAATATTTAAAAACAGTACCGAATTAACCGAGTTAGTAAATTAAGCGGTATAATTAGTTGTTCGAAATTAATTGAAAATTGTCGGGATGGTTCATATAATTTAGTAGGTGATTACGATTGTTCTATATTATGGAAATTGCGTTGAATGTATCATGTTGTCGATTTGTTTGTGAATTATTGGCGAGGAATATGTTACTGTATATGGTTGTTATTTATGCAAAGTTGCAGGGTGTTTTCAGTGACGATAATTACCTCTAATTATTGGTAATAACAGTGATATAAGCGTATGTCTCGTGAAGTGAAGTTATGTAGTTGTTGTATGTTGTTAGTGTTGCATTACATTTGCATATTTGTGAAGGCCTGTATTGGTGGAAATTGTGAAGAAAGCTTATGCCTTGTGCCTCTATTAATTGATAATAGTGAAGGGAGCTGAAGCTCTGTTGGTACCACATGCATCTGCATTGTCGTGTCTCATTTGAATTACGTTGTTGTTAACTGTGAAGTGAATTATGTTGTTGCTAACGGTGAAGTGGTTTTGTGTTGTTGTTAATTGAGAAGTTGTTGTGATGTGTTAATTGCGATGTGATAATTTTGTATGATTTAATCCTAATAAATTATTTATCATGCACTTATTTATATTGGTAGATATCTCACCCTTTCTATTTGTTCGTTGTTGCCTTTATACTGGTAACATGCAGGTAACAAGGAATAAAGACTTAGTAGCTTGTCGGTGTCGTCGCTCTGATACGTAGCCCTCGGGGGAATGAACGTTTATTGATTTTATATTATTTTCCGTTGCACTGTCGATGTTGCTACTTTGGGAATTTGTTTCCTTTGAATTAAGTTGTTTAAATGATGCTATGTTTCTTTAGAAGTTTGGAAAGTTTATTAAATGAAGTTGAATTATTTTTAGAGACTATTTAATTATTATAAGTTCTATGAATTATTAAGTGATGTCTATCTGTTATGTTAGGATAATTTACTGTTGATTTTCAAGTTGATAATGTAATGCCTCATGTTGTGGAAATTTGAAAACTCTAATTTTTAATTATAATTACCGGGTAAATTTGGGGTGTTACATGTCTCTCCCATCTAGATAAGTTATCTTCATATAACCAATAGTATAACGAAAACAAAACAAAATTCAATCATAAAAAAAAGCATTTAATATTTAATCCTTTCATTTATTATCATACTCCACCAATATATTTTATACAAATGTTTGTCCGACTCCTCCAATTTTGTTAGAGACAAAAGATTATCAATTTCAGATATATATTACATCTGTCTTTTCTTTCAATTTTTTATAGTAGTATTATTTCAAAAAGAAAAAAAAATGAAAGAATATAAATAGTGGAAAGTAATATAGAAAAAGAAACAGATAATTTGAATAAAAAAGTGCAGATTTAAGTTATATACATCCAACATCTAATATTATCTTTCATATCAACTTAACTACATAACATAATGATGACTCTTGGAGCCAAAAAAGGAACATGACAATACACACAAAAAATATAGAAAACAGAACATGGTGTGAAATAATCAACTTGAAAAAAACAAAACAACATTATCTAAAACGAAATAAAAGAACAACAACATTATTTCAAAAGAAAGCTTCCGAGAATGTTGCAATCAAATGTATTTGTTCTATTTTGGAAACTTTTATCGCTTTATTCGCTGATGACAACGTGGATAAACCCAAAATCACTCATCATTTTCTCTTTCTCTTTCTCTCCCATTCACCATCCATGCACGATAATGCTGTCGTTAACTAACAAAACCGAAACCTATTTCCCTTTAATATTCAATTCATGTCCTCTCTCTCTTTCCTTTAACACAAATGTACTACTCTCAAGCGATTTCTTTGCCATCATAATACGTACATCTATTGTTTTGTGGTCGCCGGCGCCACCATTCACCGTCGGTATCTGACCCGCTATTCATCTTCGTCTTCACCTCATGGGCCAACCAACTCGCCGTGAAACGTTTTCCGGTCCATTGTCGACCGCATTTCATAAGGATAGACATTATAGTCATCACAATCCCTATCGTCATAGTTTCTCTCATGACCCGCGTTTATTCGAGTTTGCTGATAAAGACGAGACTAATAATTTAGTCTTGCCTTTTGGCAAACTCGAACGCTTGAGTCTAGATGATATTAGGGAAACGGCCTATGAAATATTTTTCATGGCATGTCGGTCGACGCCTGGGTTTGGTGGACGGAATGCTCATTCATTCCATTCGAATAATAATCAAAATGAGTCCAAGCCGAGCCAGGTGGTGATGTCGCCGACGAGTAGGGTGAAGAAGGCTTTAGGTTTGAAGATGTTAAAAAGGTCACCGTCGAGGAGAATGACGTCGGGTGGAAATAGTGGAGGACCGTCCTCGCCAATTGGCGGAGGCAGCCCTTATCATCACTCCATGTCGTCCCGGCCACGCAGGCCGATGACATCTGCAGAGATCATGAGACAACAGATGAAGGTGA
The DNA here is from genome assembly GCA_021764765.1 of Vicia sativa. Taxonomy (NCBI): domain Eukaryota; kingdom Viridiplantae; phylum Streptophyta; class Magnoliopsida; order Fabales; family Fabaceae; genus Vicia; species Vicia sativa. The sequence continues at coordinate 280,377,988 of CM038795.1, forward strand.
CAGAGCACAATGATAATCGCTTGAGAAAAATCGTAGTGAGGACCCTTGTTGGCCAAGTAAGTATACACATTAACAATAAAAATTAGAGACGGAGAACATGGCATTTATCTATATGTTTTCCGTCGCTAAATTTAATCATGAAATTAGAGACAGATATTTTTTCGTCTCAAATATTCCGTCGCTATAACATGTAAAGTACTTGCAATCTTGCATGTTATTGTTCTAACTGCATAAAATGTTTGAGTTGCAGGCCGGAAGAAGAGCAGAAACAATAATTCTCCCATTAGAACTTTTACGACATTTAAAACCGACAGAATTCAGTGATTCTCATGAGCACCATATGTGGCAGAAGAGACAGCTCAAAGTCCTTGAACTAGGCCTTCTTATACACCCTTCAATCACCGTCGAAAAAAACAACACATTCGCGTCACGCCTAAGAGACATCATACGTAATTGCGAGATGAAGCCATTAGACACTAGCAAAAACTCAGACACAATGAGAACACTTTGTAACTCAGTTGTTTCATTAGCATGGAGAGGTCCAAATGGAACACCATCTGATTTTTGTCATTGGGCTGATGGTTTTCCTGTCAACATTCATTTCTACAATTCGCTTCTTCAAGCTGTTTTCGATTTTCGAGACGAGACATTAGTACTCGATGAAGTTGATGAATTACTTGAGTTGATTAAGAAGACATGGTCCATTTTGGGAATAAATAAGTCAATTCATAATGTGTGTTTCTCTTGGGTTTTGTTTCAACAATATGTTGCAACTGGTCAAGTTGAACCTGATCTTCTTTGTGCTTCACATGTTATGTTGACTGAAGTTGCTAATGATGCTAAGAAAGAAAAAGAATCTCTTTATCTTAAGTTGTTGACATCAGTTTTGACTTCAATGCAAAGTTGGGGTGAGAAGAGGTTGCTTAATTATCATGAGTTCTTCCCTAGAGGAACTATTTCTCAAATTGAAAGTCTTCTTCCTTTGGTTTTGTTGGTTTCAAAGATTTTGGGTGAAGATCTGGTGATATGTGATAAGGAAGAGAAAGGAGACGTTACTATTGTCGATTCGTCCGGTGATAGGATTGATTTATACATTAGATCTTCCTTAAAAAATGCATTTGACAAGGTTTGTATTTATCTTATACTTTTCATTTTCCTTCCTTTCTTATAATGTACTTAGAAACCTCTCTGATATAAACACTAACACTTGTGATTACGGTCATAGTATTCGTTTTGTAAATTATTACCAATGTCAGTATGTCTGTGCTTCATAGATTAGAGATCATTTATAGAAAAAAATTGATTGCAGGTGATTGAGGCGGTGAATGCAAAGTATGCGGAAATGCAAATAAAAGGAGAACTAAGCGCAGTTCTTCTTCACCTAGCTCAAGAAACCGAAGATTTGGCGATAAAAGAAAGACAAAGTTTTAGTCCAATATTAAAGAAATATCACCCTGCAGCAGCATCAGCTGCTGCCTTGATGTTGCACAGTTGCTATGGCCATGTGCTAAGGCAATATCTAAGTGATGTGACTTCACTCACTAGTGAGACAGTTGAAGTACTTCAAAGAGCTGGAAAATTAGAAAAAGTTTTTGTTCAAATGGTTGTTGAAGATTCTCCAGAGGGTGATGATAATGGCAAAACTGTTGTGAAAGATATGGTTCCTTATGAAGTTGATTCAGTCATAATGAACCTTTTGAGAAAATGGATAGATGAATCATTGTATAAAGCAAGAGAGTGTTTCCAAAGAGCAAAAGAAACTGAAGTAAGTTTTGACTTATATGATAAGCACTTTATTAAGTTGTTTATTATTATTAAGAATCCTTACATCGAATATATGACCTGACACGTGCTTATAATTGGAAGCAATTCTAAATATCTAAATGCGAGATGATGCAAATAAGAAAAGGTGTTTTGAAAAACTTCAATGTGATTTTTAATTGTTTTTGTCCTCTCATTTACAACAGACATGGAATCCAAGGTCTAAATCAGAGCTATATGCGCAATCAGCAGCAGATTTGATGAAATTGGCCAAGACAACTGTGGATGAATTCTTTCAAATTCCAATAGGAATAACTGATGAGTTAGTCCAAGAACTTGCAGAGGGATTGGAAGGTCTCATCCAAGAATACACGATGTTTGTTGCATCATGTGGTAAGTATTGTAAAGTCTCAAAGCCCTACTTGGAAGGACTTCTTTGAAATTATCAACTGATATAAGTACTTATGAGACTGTTTGGAAGAGCTTATTTGAAATTTAAACGATGCTCTTTTCAGGTTCAAAACAAAGCTACATTCCGGTACTTCCTCCATTAACAAGATGCAGCCGTGATTCCAAGATCATCAAGCTGTGGAAGAAAGCTTCTCCTTGTGGTACAAACTTAACAGAGCTAGATCATATAACAGGAATGAATGAGGGAAACAATCCAAGACCATCAACTAGCCGAGGCACACAACGCTTATACATTCGTCTCAACACGTTACACTACCTTCTCGCTCACGTCAATTCTCTCGAAAAATCTCTATTGCAGAGCCCTAGCTTAGTCCCTTCAACAAGACAATATTGCTTCACAAGCAACGTTAAGTCACAAAGCAGCAAAAGCGGTCCATATTTCGAAATACTAAACTCCGCGATTCCAGCAGCATTTCAACACGTTTCAGAAGTCGCTGCGTACCGTCTCATTTTCCTCGACTCGAACTCAGTCTTCTATGATAGCCTCTACGTTGAAGATGTTGCCAACGCGCGAATTAGGCCAGCTTTGAGAATCTTGAAACAAAATCTCACACTGATGACAACACTGTTGATAGATAGAGCTCAACCAATGGCTATGAAAGAAGTAATGAGAGCTTCCTTCGACGCATTCCTAATGGTTTTGCTTGCTGGTGGAAATTCAAGAGTGTTTAACCGGACGGATCATTTTATGATCCAAGAGGATTTCGAGAGCTTGAACAAAGTTTTCTGCACCTGTGGTGAAGGATTGGTGTCTGAAAATGTTGTGGAGAGAGAGGCTGCAGTTGTGGAAGGTGTAATAGGATTGATGGGACAATATACTGAACAATTGACGGAAGATTTCGGCATTGCAGCATGTGAAACAAGTGGGATTGGAGTTATGAGTGTTAATGGACAGAAACTTCTTATGCCTCCTACAACTGGAAGGTGGCATAGATCAGATCCTAACACAATATTGAGGGTTTTGTGTCATAGAAATGATAGAAATGCAAATTATTTCCTAAAGAGGAATTTCCAATTACCAAAGAGGAGATGATATGCATTTGCTGCCAGGGCCGTCTTTGAGGCCATGCAAAGAAGTTTATCACACAGGGCCCAAGATTTATCGCAGTTAAACCGTGGCTAAATACATGGTTAAACTATGATTAATCTACACAAGTCTTCAAAAACTTGAGACGGCTCTGCCGATGATATAAATATTCTTACACTGTCAATCGATCATAACTATCGAATTATTGAAAAAGTACTCGACTTTAATCACATCTATCTTAAAAATCATAGAAATACAATTTATGAATGATCGGTTGACATAGTAAAAATATTTGTGTGCATAAAAAAATTTGCAGTGACAGAATCTGTGCTGAATTGTATAATTTACACACAGATATTCTTTAATTTATTTTTTGGGAGAAAAAAGAGAGATAAAATGGTGTTTTTTTATTAGTGTATAGTTTGTTGATATTGCATATAGTCTATGAGTAGCATGTATAGCTGGAATATGTTACCAAGCTGCTATTAGTCTAAACTGCTAGACAAAAACATTTCACCAGTTATAAATAAATATTTTTTTTCTTTAAAATTTTTGTTTATTATGAACTATATCTTTCCCATTTCATATTTAAACTATTATTTTTGAATTCAAAGTTCTTACAATGCATTAGAAAAACAATATTTCACGTTTTAAAGAAAAACATAACAATGTCGTCCTCATCCAAGAGAAAACAAAAAAGAGAAAGAAAAAAAAATGTTCCAATTAGATTACTTATTAAGGAAGAGCAATTGAAGATTAAAAGTAAAGAGGCATATTCTTCTCAATGTTGTGAATAAGTGTTTTTTGTTACATGAGTGCATTAGGCAGGGGCTCTTTATTTCTTATGTTGTTGCTAAACCAAACTCTTAAATCACTTGTAAGATTGTTGTTTTAAGTTAGGTCATTTACTGAATTCATTTGGTTGCATAACATCATAATTTGAAAATTTCATATCATCATTGTTATGACAGACACTGACATTGCCGTGTGAACAACGTTCTATTATTTTCTTTCTCATGTCATTTACACTATCATCAACAATCTTGAGACCCTTCAGAAGGTGATGCATAGAACGCCACCTTTATGAATTTAAAGACAATTTGTCTAAAATGTCGTGTTCTAGACAATATTGGATCTCCTTTAGCCTCCCTTCCTTTATAATTTTGCAGAATGCCACAACAGCCTTCTCTTGTCCACCTTTTTAAAATATGCTTTTCAAGAATGACTTTAACATTATTTGATTCAGGAACTTTTAATGCATGTAAGCATAGAATGTTGAATGTCTCAAAATTTTTACAATTATAAGTAAGAAAGGTTGAAACACGGTTAAATGAAAATCTCTAAGATTTTTCAAATCTATCCTTAATAATGACGTATTCACACAAAAAGTAAGATTCGTTTCTCTCTAATATTGGCAAAACTAAAAATAAATTAAATTCATTGAAATAATTTCCTATTACTTATTTAAAATATTATTTTTGAATTAAAAGTTTTTACAATGCATTAGAAAAATAATATTTCACATTTTAAAGAAAAACTGAACAATGACGTTCTCATGCAAGAGAGACGAGAAAAGAGAAGAAAAAATCCCAATTAGATTACTTAATGAGGAATTGAAGATTAAAATATAAGGAGGCATATTCTTCTAAATCTATATGGTTGCATGGAAATATAAAAACTTCGAAATCAGTCGCTAAATTCATTGTTATTTAGACAGAATACTAAAATAAAACATTTTGAAAGTTATGAAATCAATAATTCATAACAAATTCAATCTATAAATTTGTCACTAATTCAAACACACAATTCATGCAAAGGTAATTTTTGTTCGATTGAAAAATGATTTGGGGAGTAACTAGCTAAGCCCAAACTGTCGACAAACCAAATTAGGTTGATAATCTTTTGATATGCCAAGCCTAGTCGAAATTAATTTGGGAATAAGAAAAGCTTCCCAAATTGCATTTGATTATGCTTGTTGTTCAGAATTTAGGCCTGGAAATTCTCGGGTGAACCACTTCGGACTGTGATTTTGATTGGCAAAGGGATCTGTTAATGGTGTGTAGTTGTGACGTTTAGCGAACATCATGATATAACTTGTGAAAGCTTCTGAAAAGCTATGTCCAACATCTATCGGAGTTAGTAGAGCTAGTCGGGAACCCTTGATCCTTCTATTTATGATGGCTTCATCATTTTCATCAGGCTTATATGTTTGGTCTGAAGGCTCGAAAGTGGAATTTAGCCATAGTTGGAGTAACCAATAGGGACCAGCTAGTAGAAAATTGATTCCTAGTTGATAAATTTTCAGAAACTCGACAACTTCTCCTAGAGTTTCATAAAGGGAACCTAATATCACACGACTCAGTAAGATATTCTGGCCTTCGTGTAGCTGATTTGCTAAAGCTAAATATCTCTTTGCGACTTTTAGCGATTTACAAAAACATGTACAACGTGGCAGCCAGAGAGCTAGAAAGGATATATGTTCTACATTGGAAACATCTTTATTTTCTTTATTGTGATGATCGACCGTGTAAAATCTGAAGCTGGATCGTTCGATGCTAAAGTTGATGGTACCTTCATTTCTTTCATTGGGGTTAAAGTTTTCTCCAGTTTTTTGAAGACTTGTGATGGCTGCAATATCGAAGAGGGTTTGGGTAATCATACAACAAGGAAGTTGGAACGTGTTCGTAGGGCTTTCCTAGAAATACAACGATGCAACCAATATATTTTAACAATTGCAGGACCCACTTTGGCCAATTGAATTAAGTAAAAAATTCTCTTGTCCTTCCAGATTTGAGATTTCTTCTTTTTGACTTTTTCTAACCACACCAGGTAGTTTTCAGGGTCTTTAAATAATGGACAGGAGCGAAACACTCACCATTTTTGCTCATACAGTTTAAGTTAACGAGATTGTCAACTTCGACCATGGTGGTGTCTTTTGACGCCATAGAATTTGTTGAGGTTTTGGTTTGATGCTTCTTCATCTCATCGATAGATACAGACTTAGTGAATTTTTTAGCCCCAAGTTTAGTTTTAGAGTCATCACTTTTAGTCGTTGGTTTCTTTGTAGCAATCGGCTTAACTCAGTAATAAGTAGGGAAAATCTTTTATTTTATCAGCATTTTATTTAGGGTTAGACAAAGGACCCATAAGCGCGTGAGTTTCTCCTAAAACTGGTAAATGTTTGCTTCTTTTCAAGCAAGGGAGGTTCATAAACGTATTCCTAATTTCCAGTCATGAGAGGACCCGAAATCTTGTTAGCAGGTGGCAGAGTTGTCTTTGATATTTTTGTAGTTTTGCTATTATTTGATTTTGAAGCCACTATGGTGAAAAAGTTAGAGATTTGAGGTTTGATAATTTTGTTTTCTAGAAATGAGGAAAAATATATAAAGAAATTGAAGATTGAAGAGAAAGAAAAGAATAAAATGAAGGAGAAAGAAGAATTTATAGTGAAGGTTAACAAACTATTCAATTTCTAAAAGTGACATGTGCCTTGAGATCGTGGGACACATGATAATCATCTGAGGTTCAATCTAATAGTTGGTTTATGATGGCCCACATTTCTCCTAGGAGTATGAGTTATTATTGTTATTCATAATTAATGCACGTTGATAACCAGGAAATGTATCGATTATTTGGATCAATTGATATGAACTTTATCCGCATTTTAATTAATTAAGTTACTCTTTATTCGTATTATGCCGGTATTTTCTATGTTTTCAGGAATTTGATGATTACAAGGCATGTGCGAAGAAAGTCGAGAAAAGTCGGGCAAATCATACTCAAAATCCACAAAAGAGGAGCAATCATGCGATTGTGGGGTGTATGGTAAGAATAGGGTGTATTACAAGTAAAATGCCTTTGGAAAATAAAAGGAACAATCCCACCCAAACGCGCAAAAAGCCAAGCCTAGGAGTCCAAGGGTAACGGTCGTTACCACCTACCACGCATGCCCTAACCGTCGCGACGAAGCAGGAGACTTCCTCACCAAGCCATGTGTAACGATCGTTATGCTCCACTCAGCAGTCCGTAACGACCGCTATAGAGGAGAAAAAGGAGGTGAGAAAATCTCAACATCCCAGTTTCCTCAGCGCATCTTACTTCTATAAATAGGCCTTTCATTTTCCGGTTTCCACACGCTTTTTCTTTCGCTTTACTTACTGTTAGTCTGCCAATTTTTACAGAGATTAATTTCCCTACCTTTTACAGATTCCGGTTTATTAGTTTTAGTATCTGCTTTCATTTTCTCGTAGCAATTTTCACATCAGGAATTGTTGCGAACCTTTGATGATTCTAACCTTAAGTTAGAATCGTGCCTTTTTATTTCCTTCATCGCATTTAATTTTCGGAGCAACAAAGGGCAGATCTCACCGACCTGTGGAAGACACCTGAAGTTAGCCAAATATTCTTCATTTCTATTTTCAGGTTTAATTAATTATTTATTTATTTTATGCCAAAATTGTCTGAAATGCGTGTTTTATTTGAATTGTCTGATATTGTTTATTTCAATTGCGCTATAACTGAATTATATAACATGCTAGGCTAAATTTAGTTATCGGTATGTAAGGTCATATAGCCGACGGGGTTTAGAAATGCCATTCGATTCATCCCAATTTAAAAAGAATAATTTTCTAGTTTCAATTACTAGTTCTAAATATCAATTGTTTTGTTACGAGAGTAAAATACAGATTAGAAGTTAGGATCAATAAAACGAGAGTTTAAGATAATAACTGGACAGTAGTAATTGTGCGTCAACTTAAAATACAGCGAGAGCGCTTTTAAGTTGATTAGGTTTTATTTGTTTTCAAAAACTATTTTTAAACTCTAACTGAAACAGTGAGAGAACTCACTTAGGTTTGATTGTAGGATCTGAATCAATAAACACGAGAGTGTGAGAAGAGGATTTTCAAACAAATATTTCCTACTGAAACTGTTTTGATAACTTGAGTTTAAGTCGATGAGTTGCTAAATCCCCAAAGTCCGACCATTAAATACCGATATTCCTCATCTGAATCTAAACTAGATTATAATCAGTTAGGTTCCCTAAACCCAATTATTTACATTATTAGTCTTATATTCACGTAGTAACCTTAGATAATGATAGGTCAACATTTAGTCTCTTGGGATTTGATAATCTTTAAAGCTACATGCGATAAGACTGTATACTTGCGGTCTAGATTCTTTAAGACACATAAAGTCGCAATCAAGTTTTTGGCGCCGTTATCAGGGACTAACAAGTCGATATCGTAACTCTCTTAGTTACGCTGTAGAGACTAAGGCACCATTCCTAATTATATTCCAAGTACTCACTCTAGAGACGAAGACTTAGTGCTACCAAGTCCAAAACCTGAGCGCTCTATTACTAGAAGACGCCACGTACGAGTACCTCATACGAATCAACGCCTTTCTCAATCTTCTATTTCAGTCGAACCAGTTGATGAACCAGACAAGGGTGATCAGCCACGTCCTCTCAAATTGTATTCCATTCCTTCGCAAGAAGAACCGCACAACAGCATTTCTGCTCCTGCCATCGAGCTCAAACCTTCTCTGTTTTCCAATGTACAACAGAAACAGTTTTCTGGTGGTTCAATGGATGACCCTAATCTACATCTGTCAATGTTTCTGCAATACACAGATACAGTCAAAGCTAATGGGGTCAGTCAAGAGGCGATAAGACTCCGTATTTTCCCTTTTTCATTAAGAGATAGAGCCCGATCTTGGCTCTAGTCTCAACCTGCTAACTCAAGTATTTCTTGCGCGATATTTCCCACCAAGTAAGACAGCTATGCTAAGATCTCAAATAAGCAATTTTCGACAAAAAGACAACGAGTCTCTTTTCGACGCTTGGGAAAGATACAAAGACATATTGAGGCTCTGTCCATATTATGGCCTATAAGAATGGTTTATTATCCATACCTTCTACAATGGTCTCCTGTACAACACGAGATTAACAATAAACGTCGCCGCATGTGGCGCACTTATGGGTAAATCCTATGCTGCAGCCTATGCACTTATCGAAAGTATGACTCAAAACCACTATCAGTGGGGGAGTGAAAGAGGTCAAGTAGACACGTTGCTGGAGAGAAAACACTGACGAAAGGCGGTATGTACGAGATCAGAAGTCTTGATAACATCCATGCTAAGGTATACGCTCTCGCCTAGAAGATAGAAAGCCTAACTGCAATACCTCTAGCCACCGTGGCTGCAATAACTCCAAACTGCAAGATATACGGAGTACCTGGACACGCTTCTGCTGAATGTCAACTCTTAGCAGGAACTCCCACCGACCAAGTGCATTATGCTCAAGGAAACCCATACTCGAACAAATACACCCCAAGATGGAAGAATCATCCAAATTTCTCATATAAGAACACTAATGCGTTGTATGCGCATGGCCAAGCACCTGCTATACCACCTGTATATCAAAAAAGCACTTGCAGTCGCTCCTAATATTCCTAGAAAGTCTAACCTTGAACTAATGATGGGGAATTTTATATCTAACCAAGCTCAAACCAACAAGGATTTCCTAAACTAAAACATTCACAATAGCGAGCAAATCAAACAGTTAGTGAAAAAAGTAGATGCTTTAGCCACCCATAACAAAATGTTAGAAACCCAGATCTCACAAGTGGCCCAACAAAAAGCACCTACCGCTACACCTGCTGGCACATTTCCAGGTCAACCTAAACCGAATCTAAAATGACATGTGTAAGTGTTTTTATGTTGGCATTAATTTTTGGTAAAACTAGGATATGACAATGTCTTGACTGATGTCATGACATTCAGAGTTGAAGATAAATTCTGCATGAGAAGGATGTTTTAAGTACAGCTCAGACTGGAAGGTAAATACTGTGCTGGAATTCTACAGAAGATTGACTGATGTCATAACCGATGTTATGACATTCTGTGTGACATTTACTGTTCTGCAGAATCTGTTTTTCCTGAGAGTTTTCAGGAAGTTTGTTGAGCTGGTTTATTATGTTTTATGTTATTAGATTACATGCTCACGTGGCTAATTGGTTAATCTTAGTTAAACCTAAATTGGTTGTTAAAAAGACCAAGTCTTTAGGATTAATTAAGTGAACCCTAGCTATTATTATGGAAGCCCAAAATTGAAGTTACAGGACTGCTTCTATAATAGGAATAGAACCCTTACTCTGCTGCTGCGCCTCTTGGACTGTATTGAAGGTTTAGCAGGTTGTAATTTGTGTAATTCTAGTTACTCTTGGGAGCCAAGCAATTATCAATTGATAAGTGCTTTGGACTAGGATTTGGTTGTAAGGGTTGTTTATCACTCAAAGCTTTGAAGCATGAGTGTTGTATCTCTTGATTAAAGCTTTGAAGCAAAATCAAGTTTGTTTATTGTCAAGTTTCTTTACAATTCAATTAATCAATAGGTTGATATCACTTCTGTGATTAAGGGGGAGTGAGTAGGAACTCAGACCTAAGTAGGACTTAGATTGAAGTTGCATTGGGTAGGTTTTAAGTGAAGGAGATAAAATGGTTGGTTTATTCCTGAATTAATTCTACTAATAGTGAATTTCCTCCCTGGCTTGGTAGCCCCGGATGTAGGTGTAGTTACACCCCCGGGTAAACAATTTATTGTGTTCTTTACTCTTGTTTAAATTCTTGTGTGAATTGTTAGCAGTGTCGAATCTTGTGTCATAACATTCTCTGTGACATCACGTATCTGCTGCCGAGAATTTCAATTGGCATCGGGCGGGCACCACACACATTATTTCGGGTGAGATATAGGGATAATAGTTTACGGCGTTATGGATAAGGAAGGAGGATTTGAAATAGACCACCTATCTTGGATGGATCTAATTATGATTCTTGGAAACCTCGTATGGTTGCTTTTTGAGGTCCTTGGACATTAAAGCTTGGAGTCACGACAAAGGATGGAAACATCCTACCAAGCTTGAGAAAGATGGGACTACTAGTGCGAAACACGAGGAAGAATGGAGCAAAGAAGAAGAAGAGCTAGCACTGGGCAACTCTAAAGCATTGAATCCCTTATTCAATGGAATTGACAGAAATATCTTCAGACTAGTACATCAGTGTGAACTGGCCAAAGATGTTTGGGACACTCTCAAAACTACTCATGAGGGGACATCCAAGGTGAAAATGTCAAGACTTCAGATGCTCACTACCAAATTTGAGAATCTGAAGATGAAGGAAGATGAGACCATTCATGAGTTTCACATGAATATCTTGGAGATTGCCAACACCTCAAGAGCATTGGGAGAAAAGATGTCAAAAGAAAAGCTGGTGAGAAATATTCTCAGATCCTTGCCTAAAAGGTTTGCAATGAAAGTGACTGCTATAGAGGAAGCTCAGGATATCTGCACCTTGAAGGTTGAAGAACTTGTTGGATCTCTTCAGACATTTGAGATGGGGATCAGTGAAAATGTTGACAAGAAGAACAAGAGCATAGCCCGTGTATCCAATACTGAAGAGGAATGCAAGGAGGATGATAAAGATAAGATATCTGAAGCTATAACTATGCTTGGAAGACAGTTCAACAAACTCATCAAGAGAATTGATCCAAAGTCAAGGTCCAATGTCAAGAACATTCCATCTGACATTAGCAGAACTTATGACTCCAGCAGAAGATCCAAGTCAGAAGAAAAGGGAAGTCAAAGCAGAGGAATCCAGTATCATGGTTGTGAAGGATATGGGCATATTAGGGCTGAATGTCCTACCTTTCTAAAGAAACAAAAGAAAGGAATGGGTGTCACTTGGTGCGATGGTGACTCGAAGTGAATCGAAGAAGAATCACCAAACTGTCCTGCTCTCTCGGGTGTGCAATTCTAAAAATGATTCTAGTGATGAGAAAGTGACATTTGAAGAGCTTGCTGAAACTTACAAGAAGCTATGTATCAGAAGTGGTGAAGTATGTCAGCAAAATGAGAAACAGAAAAAGGCGATTGTGAAGTTGAGAATGTCAAGTTGGAGGTGAGAAGAAGGAAAACATTACTATAAGTCACCTCAACGGTGAAATTATAGTGTTGAACTCCAAACTTGATCAGATGTCTAAGTCAGTCAAGATGCTGACATCTAGTACTGATAAGTTGGAAGAAATCCTTGACTTGGATAAAATGCGAAATATGCATGGTCTATGATATGTGGTCGCAAAGAAACTGCTGGTGACAAGAAGAAGAACAGGCACAAACCAATGTCAAAGCGAGATGTCACAACATAAGGCGAAAATGTATACGGTTCGGGATATGTGGCTGCAAAGAAATTTGCTAATAACAAGAAGAAGAAGACCTAATAAACCAATGTCAAAGCGAGATGTCACAACATTGGGTTCAACATCAAGATCGAGAAAACAAGAAAAGTTTCAAAGATGGAGATGTCATTATTGTGGAAGGTTTGGACACATAAAGCCTTTTTATTCTGATACATGAATATCCTCATCGGACTCCTTATGTCAAGCCTAAGACCAACAAGGTTCCATACACTCAGCGGTGGAAGAAGAAATTGCGACTTTGATAGCTCACACTTCCTTAGAGTTTACGCCAAGGAAGGCGGTACTTTAACAGTGGTTGCTCTAGGCATATGACTGGAATCAAGAATCTCTTAAATGAAGTCAGACCTCATACTACCAGTTATGTCACTTTTGGGGATGGAGCTAAAGGAGAAATCAAAGGTGTTGGAAACTTGGACTTCCCTGGAGTTCCAAACCTAAACAAGGTACTGCTAGTGAAGGGTTTGACTGCCAATCTCATAAGTATCATCCAACTGTGTGATTCAGGATTCAAGGTCAACTTTACCAAGTCTGAATGTATTGTGACCAATGAAAAACAAGAAGCTATAATGAGAGGATTCAGATCAAAAGATAACTGTTACTTGTGGGAGTTTGAGAACGTTAACACATCCTTGTGTGTTCTGACCAAAGATGAGAAAGAGGTGGCTGTGGCACCAAAAGCTTGGTCATTTGCATCTTAGAGGATGAAAAGATCATATCCATGGAGGTGTGGAGGATTCAAGGCGCATATTGATGAAGGGAGAGTCTGTGGTGAATGTCAGGTAGGAAAGCAAACCAGAATGTCACATCCAATGTCAAGACATCTGACCACCTCCAAGGTGCTGGAGCTGTTGCACATGGATTTTATGGGGCCTATGCAGGTTGAAAGCCTTGGTAGAAAAAGATATGTTTATGTTGTTGTGGATGATTTTTCCAGATTCACCTGGATAAACTTCATCAGGGAAAATCTGATGTGTTTGATGTCTTTAAAGAATTATGCAAAAGACTTCAAAGAGAAAAGGAAGGCTGCATTGTCAGAATTAGAAGTGATCATGGAAAGGAATTTGAGAATAGCAAGTTTGATGACTTCTGTTCCTCAGAAGGAGTCAATCATGAGTTCTCTTCTCCTATAACTCCTCAACAAAATGGAGTTGTGGAAAGGAAAAATAGAAGTATACAGGAATCTGCCAGAGCAACGATTCATGCTAAGAAACTTCCTATTCATTTCCGGGCTGAAGCTATGAATACAACCTACTATGTTTACAACAGGGTCACCTTGAGAAAGGTAACATCCTCCACCCTGTATGAAATATGTGTAATACGGTGAACTGACTTTTGAGATTTTTGTATCGCAAATGTGCGGATAGCAAGAGTCGCCACCGACTTTTCTTTTATCCAATTAAGGGAAGGTGAAAAGAACAGGAAAAGACCTTCGTTAGATTCTGAGTAAGGGAGAAGGTTATGAAAAGGGAAGGTATTAGCACCCCTTTCCATCCGTAGTTATCTACGGGCTCTTAGTTGCTCTTAGAGCATTTTAAAAATTGCTTTCTGTGTGTTTGACAAAAAAATGTTTTTGAAAAGCCATTTCGCTTTGACTTTGTAATGATTCATGTAGGAATGTATACAAAGTGTTTGGAAATGTTTCGTTTTGAAAAGAGTTTGAAATTTGACAAAAGTGTGTGGTGTGAAAAGTATTTTGTTTGAGCAAGCAACTAAAAGTCTTATTACCTACTCAGAATGGTCGTTTCGTGTTGTTTTCGTTTCCTTTAGAATAGTGCTATCCATACCATTAGTTGGTAGGTAAACCTATTCATTGGATGTAGAAGGGACATTCGAAGGGACATCGGATGGTCATAGAAGGCAACTTGTAGGAAGTATCCTAGCACATTCGAAGGGACTATCATCATTTTTCGTAGGCGACAATCGAGGGTCAAGATCATGTATTTGTAGGCGACATCGTGGGTCTATGATCTTTGTATCAAAGGGACTATGATGATTTGTTTTGAAGGCAACGGTGCTAGAATACCTCTACGTTCGAGGGACTTGACCATTTGTATTCGTAAAAGCAACGAGAGAATTACCCTAAGGGGTGCATGTGTGAAAAGAGTGTGTTGATTTCAGGTAATTTATCTTGGAGTTATGAGTGATCTATGTCCAATTTTATCTTGCCATACACGCCTATTTACTAGCAGTTTGTAGGGTGCAGAAAGTAAATTGCGGAAATGTAAAGTGCGGAAAGATAAATGTCCTACGCTATTACATGGCTTTGGGGCAGTTACATAATAGGAGTGCGGAAAATAAAAGTCCTAATTAAACTATTACATCCCATAGGCAGTTACATAATTGAAAAAGAAAAGCAAGAAAAATCGTCCAAAACGTTACAACCTGTGAACAAATACATAATCGGAAATACGTGAAAATTGCATAAGAAGAAAATGTTAGTAAAAAGCATGATTTTTGAATGAGGAAAAAGGTTTTTGATTAGTGATGACATTAATATGATAGGATAAATTTTTGGTAATTTTCTGAATCGATTTGGTAATTTAAAAACAATTAAAAGTCATTTAAGTGATTAATTAGTAATTAAATTAAATATGCATGCAAAAATAATAATTTTAATGCTAAAAATTAAATAAACATTTTTCTGATGATTATGCAAAAAATAAATATTTTTGGTGTTTTTTAGATGCATGATAAAAATATTTGAAGATAAATTAAAATAACATAAAAATATTAAAGAAAAAAAATAGAAAAATATAAGTTAGTTTTCAAACTTGTAAAAATATTTGGTCCTGACCAGGGACCTTTGAGAGAATCTTCCCATCTGCTTGCCTTTACCACTCAGCCAGCGTGCATTTGGTGTCATGGAATTGGAAACGTGTGAATATAAGTGTAAACGTGTCATGAGTTTTGAATTCAAAGCACAGTCAGCGCATGGGGCCCGGTTGCTTATGAATGAACGAATCAGATTGCTCCCTCGTGCCACGCAAGCTGTCAACCGGAGTCAACAAGTCACCGACGCCGGAGCCCTAGCTCCGGTCGTCTTCTCCGGTGAGACAAATCTTCAAACCTGCGAAATAGCAAAAATAAATGGCAAAGGAATACCCTACCCCCCTAAATCGACCCTTGCGAATCCATTGGTGGCATTAGTTTTCCCTGAAAGTGCCTGTACAAGCCGGTTCGAAGATGACAGTTCAAAAACCCTAACTATGGCAAATCGACTTCTGGACGTTCAAGCATCAAAACGATTGTCCAGATCTTTCCTATGGAACCTCATGAACACATTAGAGTGGTTAGTTTTGATTAAAACACGCATATAATAAAAATGCAAATTCAAGAAAAATATGAATATGTATGATCATGTATGGCTCGATTCAGGCTGTTTCAACCATGAGTAATGATGTATACTTACTCCAAAATACCTCAGGAACACAATGGAATGGATGAGAGAGGCTGAAAGTGGCTGGAACTTGGAATTCGAATTTCACAACTTTGGAAATTTTTTGAGAAAAATAAGGGTTGTTGAAAGGGCTAGGGTTTCGTCCTTGGCTTTGTGCAATATGTTGGGTATTTATAGAGTGAGGAATGAGAGCAAAAAGAAGGAAAAAAGATCTCCTCTTGAATGCAAAAATAATTTCCTTTCAAATAAAATCAAATCTTTTGAAAATTTGATTTTCTCTACCATATGCAAGCTAGCACGAATTTGGCAAGTCTTGTGGGCTATCTTGGACCTCAAGTTTGATAAAAATCCAATCCATTTGAAAATATATCTTGTTTTCATATTTTATATAATTTAAATTTGAATTTAATGCTTTTAAATTAAAAAAAAATCAAAAAAATAGAATGTGGTTGTGGAAAATAATATTATGAACAAGTTTGGATCATAAAATTATAGGCCCATTTGGAAAAAATTGGATTTTGACAAATATCTCTCTTTGTGCAATTGTCCAAAAATGCCCAACTTGTACAAGGTGTATTTTGTTCAATTTTCCACATTTTTGAATGTTCTTGGACTTTTTAGAAAGCTCTAAGTGTCCTCTAAACAACCTCTTTGGTTTCATCTCAATTGGAGTTTCCATGCTCAATAAAACTTCAAAACACAAAGTTGACTTTTTGTTGACTTTGAAAAGGACCTGTAATGTTTTGATCCATATCTTCAAAATGAAGCATTTTTTGAACATTCTTGTGAGACATGAAGTTGTAGAGAATTTAATTTCATTCAAAATGAGAGGTGGTGGAAAATTTTTTGAGAAAGTATGAAGAAGTTATGCTCAGTCAAAGTTCAGTTGACTTTTCATTGAAAAACCCTAATTTGGAAGGTTTGACTTTTGTGCAAATCTTGAGTTTTCTTGATGAATCATGATCAAACCTTGATCAAATGATGAATGTGACTTCAAAATGATGATGTTGACCAAAAATCAGGAAGTTTGACTGTATGTTGACCACAGTTGACTTTTTGTCCAATACAACCGATTTTCAACCATCTGAGCAATTGTCTGAGGAAACTTTACTTGTGAGGCTTGAAACTTGACATGGAGAATCTTTGAAGCATATGAGGAGGCATGATGACCATTGGAGATGTTGGAAGTCCATCTTGATCTGAGAATTCCCAAACCCTAGTTTTGGTTGACTGTCTAGGAGAGGGTTTGTCTGATCAACCTTTGAGGAATCCTTGAGTATGGATGTATGAAATGTTTTGAGAGGTAAGAGGGAAAATTTTGGGGTATGACAATATGGAAGGGAAGAAAACCTACTGTGAAAGATTTCCATGTGTTTGGTAGCAAATGTTATATTCTGACAGATCGTGATCAAAGGAGAAAGATGGACTCTAAAAGTGATGAAGGCATTTTTCTGGGATACTCTACAAATAGCAGAGCATGTAGAGTATTCAACTCCAGGACAAAAGTTATGATGGAGTCTATTAATGTCATAGTTGATGATCACCATCAGGAAAACAATGTCCCGTATGATGTTGAGACATCACCACAAGTGTCTGATAAGGATGATGTGCCTGTCCCTACTTCACCAAAGTTTGAACCAGAGGAAGCTAACAAAGATCCTTGCATCAGAATTCAAAAAGATCATCCAAAGGAACTCATCATTGGAGATCCTAACTGTGGAGTCATTACAAGATCCAGAGAAATTATCTCAAACTCTTGTTTTGTGTCAAAGATTGAGCCAAAGAATGTCAAAGAGGCTCTAACTGATGAATAATGGATTGGAGCAATGCAAGATGAATTGAACCAGTTCAAGCAACATGAAGTGTGGGAGTTAGTTCCTAGACCAGAAGGAACAAACATCATTGGCACAAAGTGAATCTACAAGAACAAGTCTGATGCAGAAGGGGTTGTAACCAGAAATAAAGCAAGACTTGTTGCTCAGGGATACACTCAAGTTGAAGGGATTGATTTTGATGAGACTTTTGCTCCCGTGGCTAGGCTGGAATCAATCAGATTATTGTTAGGAGTTGCTTGCATTCTGAAATTCAAGCTGTTTCAAATGGATGTGAAAAGTGCCTTCCTAAATGGCTACTTAACTGAGGAGGTATATGTTGAACAACCTAAAGGATTTGTGGATCCTAACTTTCCTGATCATGTTTACAAATTGAGGAAAGCTTTATATGGCCTGAAACAAGCTCCTAGAGCTTGGTATGAAATGTTGACAAAGTTCCTTACTGATAAAGGTTACAGGAAAGGAGGTTTGGACAAAACTATCTTTGTCAAAAATGAAGGAGGAAAGATAATGGTAGCTCAAATTTATGTTGATGACATAGTGTTTGGAGGAATGTCAGATAAAATGGTGAGACATTTTGCCAACCAAATGCAAGCTGAGTTTGAAATGAGCCTCATGGGAGAGTTGACTTACTTTCTTGGACTACAAGTCACACAGATGGAGGACTCAATATTCCTTTCACAAAGCAAGTATGCAAGGAATATTGTCAAGAAATTTGGGATGGAAAATGCCAGCCATAAAAGGAATCTTGCTCCTACTCATTTAAAGTTGTCCAAAGACACAAGTGGAGAAAATGTTGATCAAAGCCTATACAGAAGCATGATAGGAAGCTTGTTGTACTTAACAGCCAACAGACCTGACATTGCATTTGTTGTTGGGGTATGTGCAAGATACCAGGCTGAACCTAAAGTGAGTCACATCAATCAGGTGAAAAGAATTCTGAAGTATGTGAGTGGAACTTGCAATTATGGTATGTTGTATTCTCATGGATGTGAACCAATTCTGTCTGGCTATTGTGATGCTGATTGGGCTGGTAGTGCTGATGATAGAAAAATCACTTCTGGAGGATGCTTCTTCTTGGGGAACAATCTTGTTTCTTGGTTCAGCAAGAAGCAAAACTGTGTGTCTTTATCCACTGCTGAGGCTGAATACATAGCAGCTGGTAGCAGTTGTTCTCAAATGGTCTGGATGAAGCAAATGCTAACTGAGTACAATGTCACACAAGATGTCATGACATTGTATTGTGACAACCTGAGTGCTATTAATATTTCAAAGAATCCTATACAGCACAGTAGGACTAAGCACATTGACATTAGACATCACTTCATCAGAGACCTTGTGGAAGAGAAAGTGATTAAATTGGAGCATGTAGCCACTGAACTTCAACTGGCTGACATTTTTACTAAAGCTCTAGATGCTAGTCAGTTTGAGAAGTTAAGGGGCAATTTGGGTATTTGCCAATATGAAGAGTTGTAGCAATTAACATTTCTTACAACAAGGAATGGAAGAGATTTTTTATTTCATTTAATTCTAAGTGGGCTAATTAATTATTTCCCTCTTATTTTTCAAAAGTCCAAGAATAGTAAGAGACATATATATATATTTCAGTTTCTTCATTTGAAAGTATCACTTGCCATTCCCTCAATAGAAACTCTCAAACTCTCTGTCAAACTTTTCCTCTTTTCCTCAAGATGTCTCAACAAAACTTGTCTTCGTCTTCTTCATCATCACAAGAATCTGGCTCTCCATCTCCCACTAATTCTGGGATTAGGGCAAATGCAGAAGGCATGCAGACTGAAGCTCTGAAGGTTACCCCTCTGCGTGCAATGGAAACTGATCCTGGGAGGGTCAAGAAACTTCGCACCAGGAATGCACGAAGGTCTCAAGCATCTCCTTCTGGTAAAACCTCTGAACCAACTTCCTCTGTTCCTCCTGAAATAGCAAACAGGGAAGCTTCTAGGTATGTCACAGAGAATGTCAAGAGAATGTCACAGAGAATGTCAAGACATATGATGATCATGTCAAGAAAACCTCTATGAATCTTGTTACTGAACCCTCTGTTGATTCCCCTGTAAAATGTGTTGTTGATACCTCGGATAAAATCCCTGAAGTTTGTGTTGCTGATAAGTCCCCTGATATTTCTGCTGATGATATCTCTGATGGTATTCTTGAAGAAACTCCAGAGAAACAAGTTGCAGATAACTTGGTAAACTCTCATAAAAAAACCACTGATCAGAATGTTGAGCCTCCAGTTATTGATCTGGATGAAGTTTTCTCTGATAATGACCTCATTGCTAGTGTTAATCCTAGCATTGCTAAGAGGATGATGAAAATAAAAGGGAAGCAGAATGCCACTCCAAGTCCTTCTAAAGAAAAGGTTGCTAAAGTTGTGCATAAGTGTCCTAGGGCTGAGAACAAGACTGGAGAAAAATCTGGTAAGGACAACAAGGCTGGACCCTCTAAAGGGAAGAGTAGGGTGAAGACTGTTGGTGGTACCTCTAGACCCAAGAGAACCCCAATCATGAAGAAGAGGAAGGTTCCTGAACCTTCAGAATCTGAACAAGATTCTGATTTTAATGTTGAAGAGAATGTCTCAGACATTCAACCCAGGAAGAAACCATCACTTGGGAAACTGCCCAAAGTCCCTGAAGTAGCTATTGATAACATCTCTTTCCACCACCCTGAGAATGCTAGCAGGTGGAAATATGTGTGTTTGAAGAGAATAGCTCTAGAAAGGGAACTGAATAAGAGTGCCCTTGAATGCAAGGAGGTTATTGATCTGATTAAAGAAGCTGGGTTAATGAAGACTATGGTGAAATTTTCTAACTATTATGATGTGCTGGTAAAGGAGTTCATTGTGAACTTGTCAAGTGGCTGCGTTGATGGAAGGCCAACTGATTTCAAGACTGTGTATGTGAGAGGGAGAAGAGTGAAGTTTTCCCCAAGTGTGATAAACAAATATTTGGGAAGATCAGATGATACTCAACCTGAGCTAGAAGAAACTGATAATCAAATTTGTCAAACAATCACTGCTAAGCAAGTGAAGCATTGGCCTGTGAAGGGAAAGCTCACTGCCAGCAAATTGAGTGTAAAGTTTGCTATTTTGCACAAAATAGGTGCTGCAAATTGGGTTCCAACAAACCACAAGTCAACCATCTCTGTTGGTCTGGGCAGATTCATATTTGCAGTTGGTACTCAAGCAAAGTTTGACTATGGAACTTACATTTTTGAACAAACCCTCAAACATGCTGACAGTTATGCAATTAAGGGACCAATAGCCTTTCCCTCCCTCCTGTGTGGAATCATAATTGATCAATACCCTGATATTCTTGTTGATAGAGATTCAGTATGAAAAAGAGCTCCTGCACTTGGATTCCATTACAAGCTCTTTCAAGGGAAACATGTCCCAGACATTGTCATGACATCTGCTGAGACATCAAATGTCAAGGCAAATTCTCAGAAGGCAACTGTCATTGTTGTGCTGAAAGCAACTTGTAAGGAGCTTGAAGCAATAAAGCAAAGCCTTGAAGAGCTGATCTCTACACTTGAAAAGGAGCAAGACACAGAGGTTGAGGATGAAGGGTTAGCTAGTGATGATACTGCTGATAATGATGAAGATGCTGATGCTGATCAAGCCACTGGTGCTGGTAGTAGTTCAGAGGATGCAACATACCACGGTGCTTCTTCTGGAGAAGAAAGTACCTGATTTATGGTCTCCTGCTGCTGTTGCTTTTCTGTTTTTTTGTTATTCTGTTGTTAACTTTGTTTATGCTATTTTTGTTCTGCCTGTTTGGATATGTGTATTATTTTGACAGAGGTGTAATATTTAACTTTGATGGTACTTCTTAATTTGATGATTGTTGGGCATTTGTACTGGTACCTTTGGCTCCTTTGTGGCTAAAAAGGGGGAGAAGAATTTATGGGCAATTGTATGAAAACTTGTGGGTAGAATTTATCTCCTTTAGGATCTAGTTGTTTAGCTTAGTTTAGCTTAGACTGGGTGTTTTTATTTCTGCTGCATGGGTACTCTGATAGCTTAGTTTCTTTTAGCCAAAAATTTGCCAAAGGGGGAGTTTGTAAGTGTTTTTATGTTGGCATTAATTTTTGGTAAAACTAGGATATGACAATGTCTTGACTGATGTCATGACATTCAGAGTTGAAGATAAATTCTGCATGAGAAGGATGTTTTAAGTACATTTCGGTTGGAAGGTAAATCTTGTCTTTGGAATTGAGAAGATTGGTGATGTAATAACCGATGTTATGACATTACGTGTGACATTCTTGTTTTTAGAATCTGTTTTCTGAGAGTTTTCGAGGAAGTTTGTTGTTGTTTATTATGTTTTATGTTATTAGATTACATGCTCACGTGGCTAATTGGTTAATCTTAGTTAAACCTAAATTGGTTGTTAAAAAGACCAAGTCTTTAGGATTAATTAAGTGAACCCTAGCTATTATTATGGAAGCCCAAAATTGAAGTTACAGGACTGCTTCTATAATAGGAATAGAACCCTTACTCTGCTGCTGCGCCTCTTGGACTGTATTGAAGGTTTAGCAGGTTGTAATTTGTGTAATTCTAGTTACTCTTGGGAGCCAAGCAATTATCAATTGATAAGTGCTTTGGACTAGGATTTGGTTGTAAGGGTTGTTTATTACTCAAAGCTTTGAAGCACGAGTGTTGTGTCTCTTGATTAAAGCTTTGAAGCATAGTCAAGTTTGTTTATTGAAGAGTGTCTTCACAATTCAATTAATCAATAAGTTGATATCACTGCTGTGATTGAGGGGGAGTGAGTAGGAACTCAGGTCTAAGTAGGACTTAGATTGAAGTTGCATTGGGTAGGTTTTAAGTGAAGGAGATAAACTGGTTGGTTTATTCCTGAATTAATTCTACTAATAGTGAATTTCCTCCACGGCTTGGTAGCCCCGGATGTAGGTGTAGTTACACTTTGAACGGGTAAACAATTTATTGTGTTCTTTACTGCTGTTTAAATTTACTGTGTGAATTGTTAACAGAGTGTCAGATACTGTGTCATAACATTCTCTGTGACATCACGTATTTGCTGCCAGGAATTTCAACATGCTCATGCTATTATACTGTGAAGCGGGATTGAATACGATGGACCAACTGATCCTAGACTTAAGAATCCAGCCATGTCCCAAAGCTCTGGAAAACAACTAAGAAAGAAAGCGAACCGAAAGAGAAAGAGAAGGTAGGTGATGGAGAGACAGTAGAAAAAGAAAAACTATACGTGCCTTTGCCACCTTACAAACCACCAATCCCTTATCCTCAAACACTCACTCAATCTAGATGCGCAGGGAAATTCAAGAAATTTGTTGAACTTTTGAAATAGTTGAATATCACGATACCATTCACTTAAGCAATCACTCAGATGCCTTCGTACGCTAAGTTTCTTAAAGAAATCATGTCTAACAAGAAAAAGATAGAGGATAACGAGATAGTTACACTCACTACCGAGTGTAGCACAATCGTTCGAGAACAAAATGCCTCAGAAGCTGAAGGATCTCAGAAGCTTCTCTATACTCTATAATATAGGAAAGTATGTCATAGACAAATCTCTATGCGACTTAGGTGCTAGTATCAGTGTTATGCCCTTATCCATATCCAAAATGCTGGATATGGGAGAATTAAGACCGACTAAGATGTCTGTACAACTAGCAGATCGTTTAGTCAAATACATCGTAGGAATTCTTGAAAATGTTCCATTACGCATAGGTCAATTCTATATCCCTACAGACTTCATCATTATGGACATTAAAGAATACAACGTCACCCCTATAATACTGGGAAAACCATTTTTAGCAACTGCTAGAGCTATCATAGATGTTAAAAAAGGAAAGTTAACTTTTGTAGTTGGAGAAGAGAAAGTTGAATTCATCTTGACAAAGTTTCTACAAGCCCCAACTATAGATGATATGTGCTATCTTTTAGACGTTATAGACGAATGTGTCAAAGAGATTGAGTCAGGAGAAGAACTTCATTCTGAAACTATGAAGATTCCGATGCCCCTGATTTTTGAAGATGATAATTGGTGTCCTGAATACCGAGATGATAGCTTAAGTGAATGTCTTGCACTTACACCAAATTATATGCCTTGTCCGAAGAAACCCAATTTGGAACTTAAAGTTCTACCCAAAACCCTAAGATACGAATTCCTAGATTCCGAACTTAAAAGACCAGTGATAGTCAACACAGACTTAGGACAACTTGAGACAAAAAAATTGTTACATGTTTTACGAAAATATCCATCTGCTTTAGGATACAACATTGTTGATTTAAAAGGAATAAGTCCTTCCATTTGCATGCATTGCATCATGCTAGAAGACGACTGTAAATCTTCTAGAGAACATCAGAGAAGAATTAACCCGATCATGAGCACTATAGTGAAGGATAAAGTAACCAAACTTCTAAATGCATGAATCATTTATCCAATATTTGATAGTCAATGGGTTAGTCCGGTCCACTACGTACCCAAGAAGGGACGAATCACAATCACAATGAACAAAGATGGAGAACATATAGCAGAAAGAGTCGTGAGTGGAGCCAGAATTTGTAATGACTATAGGAAGTGAACAAAGCAACTCGAAAAGATCATTTCCCTTTTCCCTTCATCGATCAAATGCTTGAGCGATTGGCTGAGCATTTCTACTACTGTTATTTGGAAGGTTATTCAGGATTCTTTCAAATTCCTATCCACCATTATGACCAAGAAAAGACAACATTTACGTGTCTTTATGGTACGTTTGCTTATCGGCGAATGTCGTTCGGACTATGTAATGCACCTACAACATTCTAAAGATGCATGATGTCCATCTTTTCCGATTTCATAGACGATATCATGGACGCTTTATAGGCGACTTCTCTATATGCGGGCAAAGTTTTGAAGGATGCTTGTCAAACCTGGAGAAGGTACTGATCACACAGCTATTAGATACCTATTAGCTAAGCAGGATACGGTGAACTGACTTTTTAGTGTTTTGTATCGCAAATGTGCGTATAGCAAGAGTCGCCACCGACTTTTATTTTTATCCAATTAAGGGAAGGTAAAAGTACAGAAAAAGACCTTCGTTAGATTCTGAGTAAGGGAGAAAGTTATGAAAAGGGAAGGTATTAGCACCCCTTTCCATCCGTAGTTATCTACGGGCTCTTAGTTGCTCTTAGATCACTTTAAAATTGCTTTCTGTGTGTTTGAAAATGTTTTTGAAAAGGAATTTCGCTTTGACTTTGTAATGATTCATGTAGGAATGTATACAAAGTGTTTGGAAATGTTTCGTTTTTTGAAAAGAGTTTGAACTTTGACAAAAACTGTGAGGTGTAAAAAGCATTTTGATAGAGCAAGCAACTAAAAGTCTTATTACCTACTCAGAATTGGTCGTTTTCGTATTGTTTTACGTTCCTTTAGAATAGCGTTAGCCATACCATTAGTTGGTAGGTAACTCCATTCGTTGGATGTAAGCGGGATATTCGAAGGGACATCGGATGGTCATAGAAAGCAACTTGTAGGAAGTATCCTAGCACATTCGAAGGGACTATCATCATTTTTAGTAGGCGACAATCGAGGGTCAAGATCAAGTATTCGTAGGCGACATCGTGGGTCTTATGATCTTTGTATTGAAGGGACTATGATGATTTGCTTTGAAGGCAACGGTGCTAGAATACCTCTACGTTCGAGGGACATGACAAATTGAATTCGTAAAGGCAACGAGAGAGAATTACCCTAAGGGGTGCATGTGTGAAAAGAGTGTGTCAGATTCAGGTATGTTTATCTTGAAAATTAGTGAGCTATGTTGATTGTTATCTTGCCATACACGCCTAGTTACTAGCAATTTATAGGGTGCGGAAATTAAAATGCGGAATGTAAAGATGCGGA
Source organism: Vicia sativa (assembly GCA_021764765.1). NCBI lineage: Eukaryota > Viridiplantae > Streptophyta > Magnoliopsida > Fabales > Fabaceae > Vicia > Vicia sativa. The sequence goes on from CM038795.1 coordinate 280,403,615, forward strand.
AAGGTAAATGTCCTACGCTATTACATGGCTTTGGGGCAGATACATAATTTAAACTTGCGGAAAATAAAAACCTAATTTAAACTATTACATCCCATGAGCAATTACATTATTGGAAAAATAAAAGCGATAAAAGAAACAAATAAAGCGGAATAACACGTAAAGAATGAGAAATCGGAAAATACGAGATGAATCGAATAAGAGAAAAAATGTTAGAAAAATGCAAATTTTTGAATGAGAAAAATATGACATGCTGGAAATAATATAAATATGCTAAAATAATTTTTTGGGATTTTTTGAATGCAATTTAACAATTTAAAATGAATTAAAAGTGATTTAAATGCAAAATTATGAATAAAAATAAATATGCATGCAAAATTGTATTTTTAAATTTTATAAATTAAATAAACATTTTCAGAAAATAAATGCAAAAGGAAAAAATATTTTGATGATTTTTTAATGCATAAATAAAATTATGAAACTAATTAAAATAGATGCAAAATATTAGAAAATATGAAAATATGGAAAATAGAAAAGTTTGAGAAAAAGAAACAAAACTGGTGCCAGTGCGGATCGAACCGGAGACCTGGAGGAGTATCTGTGAACAGGGAGCGTCTTAACCACCACGCCATGTGTCATCTGGTGTTATGGAATAAAAATGTGAGATGATGAGCAACACGCGTCGCCGTTTGGAGAAGTCAAGGCCCAGTCAGCTGGTGGACCCCGGATGGCACGAATGGACGAATCGGAACGCACGGATTTGCCACGCACGCTCACTACCGGTCAAAGAAAGTCCACGACGCCGGGGCCCTAGCTCCGGTCGTCTTCTCCGATCAACCTGGAATTGAAACAAGCAAAATACGCAGAATAAATGGGAAAGGGGGACCCTACCCCCCTAAATCGGACCTTCTGAATCCAATGGTGCTAGTGGTTTGCCCTGAAAATGCCTGTGTTAACCGATTCGATTCAAACAGTTCGAATAGACCTAACCATGGCAAAACGTGATTCCTACGTGTATGCTTGCATGTAAGGTATCAAATAGATTCTAATGAACCTCCTGAGCATGAATAAACACATAAAAAACATTAGCAACACATGAATAATAAAATTCGATTTTCAAGAGTTTACCAAATCGGAGCAAGCTATAGATCGGGTTCTGGGCAGCTTTGGCTTGATGTAAGGCGGTATTGCTTGCTGGAGACCTCAGGAGGAGGATTGGATGGTTAGATCGGCCTGAAACTTGCTGGAACTTAGAATCCGAATTTCAAAAGTTTGTGAAATTTTTTGGCAAAATAAGGGTTCTTTCTTGGGCTAGGGTTTCGTGTGGCTTGTGATACAGCTTGCTTGGTATTTATAGAAGAGTTTGAGAGAGGAAAAAGAGTGAAAAAAGATTTGATTTGGAGCATTCAATATTTTTCAAATAAAATCAATTTTTTGAAAGAAATTTGATTTCCTCTTCAATGCATGATCATGCACGAATTTGGCAAGTGTTTTGGGCTTCCTTGGACCTCAAGTTTGGTATAAAATCAACCCTTTTGGAAAAATATATTATTTTCATATTTTATATAATTTAATTTTGAATTAAATGTTCTAAAATTCAAAAATAAATTAATAAAATAGAAAATTGCCATGGCCAAGAATTTATGAGTCACAAATAATGTCATGAACAAGTTTGGACCAAAAGATTTTAGGCCCATTTGGAAAATTTTGTATTTTGACCAAAATGTCCTTTTGTGCAATTGTCCAAAATTGCCCAACTTCTGAATAGTGTATCTTGCTCAATTTTCCACATTTTTTAGTGTTCATGGACTTTTTGGAAAGCTTTAAGAGTCCTTTAACCAACCTTTTTGGTCTCATCTCAATTGGAGTTTCCATGCTCAAAATATCTTCAAAACAAAATGTTGACTTTTTGTTGACTTTGAAAAGGACCTGTAATGTTTTGAGCCATACCTCTCAAATGAAGCATTTTTTGAACATTCTTGTGAGACATGAAGTTGTAGAGAATTGAATTTCCTTCAAAACAAGAGGTGGTGGAAAAATTTCTGAGGAAGTATGAAGAAGTTATGATCAGTCAAAGTTTAGTTGACTTTTCATCTAGAAACCCTAATTTAGAAAGTTTGACTTTTGAGCAAATCTTGAGTTTTCTTGATGAATCATGATCAACCCTTGATCAAATGATGAATGTTACTTCAAAATGAGTATGTTGACCAAAAATCATGAAGTTTGACTGTATGTTGACCACAATTGACTTTTTATCCAATACAACTGATTTTCAACCATCTGAGCAATTGTCTGAGCAATCTTGACTTGTAAGGCTTGAAACTTGACATGGAGAACCTTTGAAGCTTATGAGGAGGCATGAAGACCAATGGAGATGTTGGAAGTCCATCTTGACCTGAGAATTGCCAAACCCTAGTTTGGGTTGATTGTCTAGGAGAGAGTTTGTCTGATCAACTCTTGAGGAATCCTTGAGTATGGATGTATGAAATATCTTGAGAAGATGGAGGGAAAATTTTGGGGTTTGACAATCATACTCTTCCAAGATTTTGATTTGGAAATCAAAGACAAACCAGGTTCTGAAAACCTGGTAGCTGACCATCTATCTAGAATGGAAAATCTTAAACCTGAAAAGATACCTATTAATGACGATTTTCCATATGAACATCTGGTAGCCCTGATGGATTCCGAAGGCTCAACTGAAGAATGCCCTCAATTTTGCAACAATAACGAGACAACTGAAGAAGTGGAAACAGTATCTACTCATATCTCACTGCCCTGGTATGCTGACTATGTCAACTACTTAGCAACGAGAGTTCTTCCACCCGATCTAACTTATCAACAAAAAGAAGAAATTCATTCACGATCTCAAACATTATTATTGGGACGAACCTTTACTATTCCAACAAGGTCACGAAGGTATCTTCCATCGGTGCGTTCCAGAGAACGAAGTAGAGAACATAATTTCTCATTGTCATGAAGCCCCTAATGTGGTCACGCTAGCACTTCAAAGACCTGTGCGGAAATTCTACATGCTGGCCTTTATTGGCCCAATCTATGGAAAGATGTTCATGCGGCAATTATTAAATGCGACTGGTGTCAATGCACTTGTAACATATCTAGGTGCGATGAGATGCCTCAAAAGGGTATCCTAGAAGTAGGGGTCTTTGACGTGTGGGGAATTAACTTTAAGGGACCTTTCCCATCTTCTTTTGGTAATAATTACATACTAGTTACAATAGATTATGTATCTAAATGGATAGAGGCAGTAGCTTCCCCAACAAATGTTGCACAAGTAGTGATTAGATTATTCAAAAACATAATTTTTCCGAGATTCGGTGTGCCGAGACTAGTCATCAGTGATGGTGGCTCTCATTTCATTTCTAGAATTTTCGATAAACTCTTAGCGAAGTATGGAGTCCGGCACCGCGTAACAACACCTTACCACCCATAAACAAGCCGGAAAGTGGAAGTCTCTAACAGAGAGATTAAACAGATACTTGAGAAAAATGTTGCCACATCTTGGAAAGATTGATCGTCTAAGCTACATGAAGCATTGTGGGCATATAGAACAGCGTACAAGACAACCATCAGAACCACACCTTTCAAACAAATCTATGGTAAGTCATGCCATCTACCCGTGGAACTCGAACATAAAGCATATTGGGCTATTAAAACCCTAAATTTAAATTACAAAGCTGTTGGAGAGAAGATAATTCTAGACATCCATGAATTGGAATAGCTTAGACTAGATGCATACGAGAATGCCAAAATCTCGACTCGAGAATGTTGATAGGAGAATTGATGGGGATGGGCTTAAGATGCCATCTGGAAAGATCGATGCTGGGGAGTGAGCCGTACGCTAGGCTCTGCAGATGTTCTTGGAAGGAGCACGGAGATGGGCTTAAGATGCCATCTGGAGGGACTCGTATGTTAGACTTTGTGCTCATCTTTGAATGAAGTTATTGGTTTGTATTGATTTTTAACCAAATATGCAGCATTCTGAAGGTGAAGAAATGTTGATAAGTAGCTGGAGATGGGCTTAAGATGCCATCGGAACGAGTCGTCGCTAGACTCAGTTCTTGTTGATAATAAGAAGGATTCAGAATAGATCTTCGTGTTGATTACTCTGAGGGGATAGTAATTTGGCAAAGTGTGGATATCTTCCCTTTTGTGCATCGGGTGTAGATCCACTGCCTGTTATCGGAGGATAACCAGGGGCGGTCTTTCAGATAGTTTTCCCGTCGAGATTCGGGCTTAATCCGGACCGGTTGTCGGAGGACGCTAGGGCGATCTTCGAGATAGTTTTCCGTCGATTCGGGGCTTAATCCTGGACCAAATGTCGGAGGACAAATAGGGGGCGGTCTTTCAGATAGTTTTCCCGTCGATTCGGGGCTTAATCCTGGACCAGCTGTCGGAAGTGACTTTCACCTGTTTTGGAAAAAACAAGAGAAACTTTGATAGAATATTTGTTAGTCTTATGCAAAGTATGATGCATGACAATCTGTATAAATGACATATGCATGAATTATGACTTTATGAGTAATGTATGAATGATAGATGTTGTGGTATTTCAAAACATATCCATCTTGAAGAAGATGTGGATGTTACTTGAGGATTTCATCTTACGCTTGGGGATTGAGTAGGTGAGAACCCCGCTTTTGAAGGAGAAGAAAGATATCCTGAATTCCTCCGATGCACTATCTGACCAAGTCTTGGGCCTAGATATTGTTGAGGAAGGTAGAGATTTGAGAAGCTCGTTGTTGGAGATCTCATATATAGACCCTGCTGGGGAGAGTCTGGGAGGAAGTCCGTTGGGGATCTTGTATGTAGATCCTGTCGGGAAAATTAGGAGGCGCTCTACTGGGGATGCTGAGTACGGATCTCACTGAAGAGAATTTGATGGTTGCTGGGAGACCGGGTTGGGGCCTGTTGGAATCTCATTGGAGAATAGAAGATGTAGATTTTCTCGGTGCACTATCGACCAAGTCTCGAGTTTGGATACATTCTTTGGAGAAAAGGATAATTGTTGAGAGATATCCATGGGATAAACATCTTAGGCTGGGGATGAAGTGTTATTGATGTAACATTGCTCGGTTGAGTGGAATCCTTGCTCGTGGATTAACATATACTCATTGGGGAGATTTGTTGCGGCGATCACGTGGGGAAATGCATTGGTGACTTTCGTCGTCATCTCAATTCCTAGAGCCTGTAGTAACTACTTTTGTATGTCCACTTTTCGTATGTTTGTGAAGAGATTCTTATTGTCAAATGCGTATAGTCATTCAAAACAAACGTTGGACTTATTGCAAACGACAACAACAAAAATTGTAAAGAGAAAGAAGCTTGCGTTTATTTGAAAGGTGGCGTATGGCCAAGTAGTTTGTACACAAGAAAGGTAAAAAGCTATGCGGAAACAATCTCGTTAAGTTCCAACTATGCTAGTACTCATATATTTCGACTATCTCATCTCCTTTTGTCGTTAGAAAGTGAGTAGGTGATCTTCGCCATTTGAATCTTGAATGTGATAGTAGTGCAGGCGGTGGTTTGGAAGAGACATAGTCGCGCTTGAATCTAACTTTTGCCTAGACCGCCCTTTTGGGTTTTCGATCTAAGGATACCCTCTTTTGCCCAAGCCGCCTTTTCGGGTTTTCGACTTCTTGGGTGTACATGTTTTGTATATATCCTTAACTTTTGCCGAACCCTTTTGGTTCGGGATATATATTTTGCCTAGGCGATCGGCCTAGCGGGTCTCTTTATCGTAGTATTTTTGACTATCTGCGTTCACGGTGTGGGAAGTCTTCACCATCCATGGTGCTAAGTATCATAGCTCGGGAAAACCTTGTCTTGACTACAAACGGTCCCTCGTAGGTGGGAGTCCATTTGCCTCTGGGATCACCTTGTGGCAGAATGATGCGCTTGACTACTAGATCACCGACTTGGTAGACCCGGTGCTTGACCTTCTTGTTAAATGCTTTGATCATTCGCTTCTGATAGATCTGTCCATGGCAAATGGACGCGAGTCGTTTCTCATCAATCAAGTTAATCTGATCAAGGTGAGTCTGGATCCAATCGTCTTCGCCTGACTCTGCGTCCTGGAGGACTCTAGTTGAGGGTATCTGAACCTCGATGGGTATGACTGCTTCCATACCGTACACAAGAGAGAAGGGGGTTGCCCCTGTTGATGTTCGTCTTTGTGTCGATAACCATGAAGAGCAAATGGTAACATCTCATGCCAATCTTTGTAAGTCACTGTCATCTTCTGTATAATCTTCTTAATGTTCTTGTTGGCGGCTTCCATTGCGCCATTCATCTTAGGCCGATAAGGAGAAGAATTGTGATGTTTGATCTTGAACTGCGTGCAGAGTTCGGTGATCATCTTATTGTTGAGATTGGAACCGTTATCTGTGATAATCCTTTCGGGAATGCCATATCGACAGATAAGATTATGTTAGATGAATCGAGCCACAACATTCTTGGTAACAGATGCGAACGAGGCTGCCTCTACCCACTTGGTGAAATAGTCAATTGCCACAAGGATGAAACGATGTCCGTTGGAAGTGGTGGGCTTGATTTCTCCGATCATGTCAATGCCCCACATTGCAAAAGGCCAAGGAGCATTAGAACATTCGGAGATCTTTGGAGTACGTGTACTTTGTCGGCATAAATCTCATCTCGTGATGAATCATGTCATGAAATAATGTCACCATAGCCGCGATATGTGGCGCTGCGTTCTTGATCGAGCAGCATAACCTTGTATCGAAAGTGCTTGTTGTGTAACAAAAGTAGTCTTTTCCATGTCTTGAGAGCCATTTGATCGATTGTAGGAGAAACCATCCATGAAGGAGAAAACCTTATCTTTGGCGGTGTTGTCAACGAACATCAATATGAGGAAGTGGGAAATCGTCTTTCGGACTTGCTTTGTTCGGTCTCGTAATCTACACACATTCGTACCTTACCATCCTTCTTGAGTGCAGGCACCACATTTGCAACCCATTGTGGATAGGAAGTGGCTAGGAAGCCGCGTTGAGCTGTTTCATAACTTGGCTTGATTTTCTCGACATCTCGGGGCGCATCGACAGACATACATTTCCTTTGGGAAAACCTTCTTTTGTTGGCAATCGTGTACCACGATATCAATGTCAACCACGGCATGTCTTCGTATGACCAAGCAAAAACCACAATATAGTCTCGTAACATCGAACCAATCTTTCTTTAACACTGTTCTCAGACCCGCTCCTATCTTGATCTCTTTTCTATCTTCGTCGGTACCCAAATTCACAATCTCGACTTGCTCTCCGTGTGGTTGTATAACTCGTTCTTCTTCTTTGTGCGATCGACAAGTTCTCTGGCACTTCACAATCTTCCTCACTTTCGTCTTGGCTTGGTAGACCGGATTATCGAAGTCATATTTAGCAATATATAGATTCGGAGTGATTCTGCGATGTATCACGTGGGTGTGTGTAAGAAACACATAGCTTTTGAAGGGTGATAAAGTAAAGAAAGAAAACACAATTGAATGAAAAAGTGCAATTTATTGAATGAAAGCGCAAACAACATAATAACCCTCATAAGCGAGCCATGATGCCGGGCAAGGCACTAGGCTTTCAAAGTTTATTGTTCAAACATAAAGAAATCGAAAAGCAAAACAAAACAAGAGCAATTATTCCCGACTAACGGAGATTGGTATGATGTCTTGATCTTCAATTCTTGAGCCCTTTGTGCGGGTTGGGAAGATCCACTTGCGATGTCGAAGTCGTTGTCGTTGTCCTCATAGCATGGATTCCACTACGGGCGATGCGGAAAGGAAGTTGGCCGACACGTTCGCGTATCATCTTGACCTTTGATGGTGAAGCCTAAACCGGTCTTGTCGGTTTGAAAGGAAGATCGGGGCGACCCCAAATAGTACTCTTTCCTTCTTCACGGCTTGAGCATCTTTCGTGAGGCCACCTAGGCGGAATTCGTGTAACCGGGAGTGACAAGAGAGTCAGGCATGACTCGGGAATTGTTTCAAAAGTTTGACAAGGAGTCTCAAAGAATTCACCTCCATCTCGAGGTATCGGAATGATCAGATGGTGACCATATACTCTTCTTCACCACATCTTGTAACAACCTTCCCTGGGTACTTGACCCGATGCGTAGGTAGAGGTAACGCCCATGTATCAAGGCGTCCAAGTAGGCAAGTAAGGTGGACGGATGTCCATGACAAAGAAAAGAATCAAAGTCGGGAACCGACTTTAACAGTGATGAGCTCTCAATCTTGTTCGCTTAGAACCATCAAAGCTCTCACAACAATGTCACTGGTCTTAGAACCAACCCTTCAACATCAAGTCGATCAAAAGCGGTCTTGGAAGGATATTGAGCGAACCGGTATCCACCAAAACATGAGACAATGTAGTGCCCTTGCATTCACGAGAGATGTGTAAGGCTTTGTTGTGTTTCTTTTCGGAGAGTTAAATCGACATCGAGAAACCTAGGCCGTTGTTGGCAGCCGGGCAATACAAACTTCAAAGCTGGTCGGTGGTAGTGTCTTGCGGCACATGAGCATTCTTGAAACTTCACCAAGGCATTAGCATGAGCCTCGGAGCAAGAAGCGAGCAAGCATGGAGATTTTGATGGTCTGTCTAGCTGTTCCACAACATTGTAGTCACTCTTCTTGATAATCTTGAATTTCCTCCATTTCGTTGGAGGTGTCTTGATAACTTCCTTTGGTACTTGTTTGAGCGGGATGAGTCGGTTCTTTCCTCTAGCTTGGGAATTGATTGAATAATTTGGGATCAGTTTGGAGTCGCGGTGTCTGTTGGAGGGGAGATATCTGGAGAGAACACCCTTTCGGTTCGGGTCACCTTACTAGATCCGGTGATGTTGTCAATGTCAGGAATGGTGGCTTCAACTGTAAGATCTTCAATGGTCAGAGGGTCTTGCTTGGCCATGATAGTAAACATCGACTCCATAATTCAAGGAATAGCTTTATCGAGGAATGACTGGTGGGAGAAGTAATGATGAGAGGTGCCACTCTAGGCACGGGATCAGAGGAAATCCTTATTGTGTTAACATCAACATAGTCTTCTGGGAAATCGTCACCCCATCCGGTCGCCTTAACATCTTCAATAGGAATCTTGTAGCTTTCAGGAACAGTGTACTTCACCATGTAATCATATTTTCCACTTGGCTGCCCCAAGGTATCGCACACAGATGGTACAGTTTCATTTGCATTGTCAATCTTCAACTTAGACATTTCTTCACACAACTTATGCACAGGTGGTTTCAGAAATAGTACCTCACGGTTATCCATCATGCACTGAACACGTCTTCTCAACCAAGCACAGGCATCAGGTGCAGATGGGCACCAAAGACAATTCTCTGGGCATCCTGGATTGACACCGGCTTGTAGCAAATTCTTCTTAACAGTCATCAAAGGAATGGTCAAGTCATCTATGTTGAAAATGTAAGTATCTTCTCCAACGGCATTGGAACTCTTGTCATGATTAGGCATGGGTGCATTGATCACATTCGGAGTCTCAACAGGAGGATCAAACTCAATCTGCTTAGCCTCAATCATATCCTGAATCTTGTTCTTCAGAGCCCAACAATCATCAGTACTATGTCCTAGGCTATTGGAATGGTAAGCACACTTAGCATTAGGATTGTATCTCGGAGAGGTATTGACATTCGAGGAGGATCCTCAGTGTCGGCTCTGCTTTCAACATGTGTTGCAAGGCTTGCGACAATGGCATGTTGATCTTTGTAAGCTGTCTTCGTTGCGCGTTACGGTTCTGCGCTGTCTCGTTGAGGTTGTGCCGATGTAGGATTGGAGATCCTGGCCCCCACAGTTAGCGGTCGGTCTTGGCTCGGCTTTTCGACCATACACATTGACTTCTTTCTTACCACCAAAAGATCTTTTGCGACATTTGAAGATGTCTCTTGAATCTTCCCACTCTTGATACCGGCTTCAATCGCTCGCTTTGTCAATATCACTCGGTGAATCCGGTGAAGAGTTTCAATCGGATGATTGAAGAATGGGCTGTCGGTGTTCCCATGAACATATCAACCAACTCCCTATTGGACAAGGGTGGTGAACTCTGCTAAATCTCTCCATTTGAGCATACTCTTTGAACTTCTCATCACGACCCATAGACATGCTTTGTAGCTGCATTCGGTGGGTGTTAATTGACATTATACTCATCTTTAGAAAGCATCGCCAAGTCACTCCAAACGGATCGGTCATTCTCTGGTGATAATACCACTCCAATTGAGTTAGGACAAACTTTCTTGAAAATAGTGCATCAAAACTTTACATCATCGGTGTGGGGATTGATCTTACGGACATAGGACTTCAATGCGACTTAGGGCAAGACATGCCATCATACTTAGCAAAAGTTGGAACTTTGAACTTGGGAGGAATCACAACACGGGGACAAGAATCGGATCATCAAAATTCAGCCGGACATCTTGGTTCTCCACGGCATTCGAGGCGGTCTTCAAGTTGTTTGTACTTGTCATCTTCATGAGTATTGGCCATCATCAAAGTTCTTCTCAAGCTCGGTGTTGCCTTCACCATCACCCTTGTTACTTTGCTCATCCTCCTTCTTGACACTTCCTTGAGCTCAATTTTACTAACCACTCTAGGACCTCCTTTGTAGCGTCGCCCATGTTGAGAAGACTAACAACCTTCTTCTTTACATTGATGAGCTTCTTGAGATCTTCTTGGCCTTGGACCAAGTGGTGAACATCTGCTGGCCGGCATTACGAGCTTGGAGATCTTTGTGTTGTTCAAGAGCCATTTACGCTAAAATAAATAGCGAGCAAATGAGAAAACCAATCTTCAATGTACCTGTGATGCAATGTTATGCTATGATATGCAATGTTTATGCGAATGCAATGCAATGTTTTCAAGGACCTTAGAGATTTAAATTTGTTAAACAAGCAATGAACAAACATTTATTAGTACTCTTTTCATTATTCTTTTTCTTTTTATGTACAAAAGATAGTTCAAAACAATAAAAGAAAACATATAAATCCTAAATCTCTAAGTCTCCCATGGGCGCTTCCTCTTGGTGCCGATGTAGGCGTTGATGTTTCGCTCCTCGAGAAGTAGCTTTGTCAACTCTAGCACTTTCTTCTCACTTGCATAACACTGAGCTTCAAATGTATCCCTCTCTTCTTTGAGCTGAATCCAGGATCTCTTCAAGTCTTCAAAATCAGTAGGCATGTCAGGATGGAGAACGGTATAGGGTACGTCACCTATAGCAACAGGTTCCATAATTACTGGTAAAATAGGTGTGAATGGCATCATGAGGTTTTGAGCTCGAGCTCGCACCCATTTGAGGTAAGGTTCCCAAGGAATGGAGTTCTGGTGCCCCAAAGTCTTGGTATCAGTCTTCTTTACCATGCCCCAGGCGTGTATGAACCTAGTCGGTAGTGCGGAGATCGTGATTGTGATCGAACACAATATCTTGGAGAAGCATATCATGAGGACCATCTCTTCGAGCAAAACCAAACTGACGTAGAGCTAGAGAAGGTTTGTAAGTAATACCTCCCATTATACCAAGTAGTGGTACATTAGGGAATTCTCCTCAACGCTCAATGAATGTGAAGTCCTTTTTGAGAGAAGAGACTCCAACGGATATCTGAATGAGAGAGTGACATTAACCTTTGAGACCACTTCAACCTTTGTTCGTTCTTCAAAACTGATGGAGGAAGGTGCGAAATAAACCACCTAGAAAGTAACGGTATACAACACATGAGAGTTCCTTGTCTCTTAGCGGTGCGAGTGTGGAGAGAATGCAGGATGTCTCCAAGTAAAGTAGGCACTGGATTGCGGGTAAGGAACAACTTGATGGCGTTGACATCTATGAATTGATCCGAGTTAGGGATTAGAACCAAACCATAGATTAGCAAGGCCACAATGTCTTCAAATGCATGGAAACTCATAACTTTGAGGAATTCTCGGGCTTTCTTAATTAGGAACTTGGAAAGTAAACCCTCAACTCCACTCCTAGTTTCCCAATTAGCTTCAATGTCTGAGCGCTTAAGGTGTAAGGCGGATGCGATGTCTTCGTACTTAGGAACCTTTTCCAAACCGGTGAATGGCATTTGGTCAAGAATAGGTACCCCAAGTAGTTTAGAGAACTCTTCCAAGGTAGGAACCAATGATAATCTGGAATGTAAAGCAATGGTGTTTGGATCGAAGAAGCTGAATAGGACATGCATCATATCTTCTTTAAAACCGGAGATAACCAAATCAAGTAGATAACCATGTCTTTTGATGAGCTGGGCATGGTCGGAATTTGAAACCAATTCTTTGGTGAGAAGGTATACCCATGAAGTTGATTCGGATAGTCTTTCTAGAAGCCATAATCCCTACAAAGCAGAGCAAAGATAAATCCCTAGGTCCTTGAAATAGTTAGAAATGATATGCAATGCGAGATGATGTCATGATGTCATGTTTGGCACACACAAACAATTCACACAATGAGCCTAGGGTTAAGGCTTGCATGAGGTATAGGTGATTACCCACCAAAAGTTTGAGTTGGTTCATCTGTCCTATAATAATGTAGGGTTCTAGGAATCTCACATCATTGATCTTTCTCGTAGGCATTTATTTCAATCGACTACCAAGTGGTCGACCGAAAATATCCCAAAGTCGATCTTAATGAGCGTAGCATCGGTATCAACCAACCTCGGTCTACACCAAAGCGGCCATCTCACTACCTTCTAATGGCCAAGATGGGTCAATTAAGGTTCTAAAAGTTTAGTTAGCGGCTTGATGACACCGAAGCCAAATACTATCCTCAACTTGGGAATGAAGAGTATCAGGACATCCAAAGTGTCACGCTAACGTAGCCATCATGTTGACCGTTTTGATATACGTCTAATGGTCGCGACGATTTATTGCTACTTACCTAAAAAGGAAACCCGGATCCGGGTGTAGGATCCCCCATAAATATAATACCCAAACAACCCTTAAAGATAAAGCAAGCAAGTCAAACAAAAAGCAATAAATGTGATCTAGAAATCCCTAAGGTATTCTCTCTTTAGGGTGTTTCCCCAGCAGAGTCGCCAGTTCTGTGATACGGTGAACTGACTTTTTAGTGTTTTGTATCGCAAATGTGCGGATAGCAAGAGTCGCCACCGACTTTTATTTTTATCCAATTAAGGGAAGGTAAAAGTACAGAAAAAGACCTTCGTTAGATTCTGAGTAAGGGAGAAAGTTATGAAAAGGGAAGGTATTAGCACCCCTTTCCATCCGTAGTTATCTACGGGCTCTTAGTTGCTCTTAGATCACTTTAAAATTGCTTTCCGTGTGTTTGAAAATGTTTTTGAAAAGGAATTTCGCTTTGACTTTGTAATGATTCATGTAGGAATGTATACAAAGTGTTTGGAAATGTTTCTTTTTTTGAAAAGAGTTTGAACTTTGACAAAAAGTGTGAGGTGTAAAAAGCATTTTGATAGAGCAAGCAACTAAAAGTCTTATTACCTACTCAGAATTGGTCGTTTTCGTATTGTTTTACGTTCCTTTAGAATAGCGTTAGCCATACCATTAGTTGGTAGGTAACTCCATTCGTTGGATGTAAGCGGGACATTCGAAGGGACATCGGATGGTCATAGAAAGCAACTTGTAGGAAGTATCCTAGCACATTCGAAGGGACTATCATCATTTTTTCGTAGGCGACAATCGAGGGTCAAGATCATGTATTCGGAGGCGACATCGTGGGTCTTATGATCTTTGTATCGAAGGGACTATGATGATTTGTTTGGAAGGCAACGGTGGTAGAATACCTCTACGCTCGAGGGACATGACCATTTGAAGGTGCGGAAAGTAAAATGCGGAATGTAAAGATGCGGAAAGATAAATGTCCTACGCTATTACATGGCTTTGGGGCAGATACATAATTTAAACTTGCGGAAAATAAAAACCTAATTTAAACTATTACATCCCATGAGCAATTACATTATTGGAAAAATAAAAACAGTAAAAGAAACCGTCTGAAACGGAATAACCTGTAAAAGAATGAGAAATCGGAAAATACGAGATGAATCGAATAAGAGAAAAAATGTTAGAAAAATGCAAATTTTTGAATGAGAAAAATATGACATGCTGGAAATAATATAAATATGCTAAAATAATTTTTTGGGATTTTTTGAATGCAATTTAACAATTTAAAATGAATTAAAAGTGATTTAAATGCAAAATTATGAATAAAAATAAATATGCATGCAAAATTGTATTTTTAAATTTTATAAATTAAATAAACATTTTCAGAAAATAAATGCAAAAGGAAAAAATATTTTGATGATTTTTTAATGCATAAATAAAATTATGAAACTAATTAAAATAGATGCAAAATATTAGAAAATATGAAAATATGGAAAATAGAAAAGTTTGAGAAAAAGAAACAAAACTGGTGCCAGTGCGGATCGAACCGGAGACCTGGAGGAGTATCTGTGAACAGGGAGCGTCTTAACCACCACGCCATGTGTCATCTGGTGTTATGGAATAAAAATGTGAGATGATGAGCAACACGCGTCGCCGTTTGGAGAAGTCAAGGCCCAGTCAGCTGGTGGACCCCGGATGGCACGAATGGACGAATCGGAACGCACGGATTTGCCACGCACGCTCACTACCGGTCAAAGAAAGTCCACGACGCCGGAGCCCTAGCTCCGGTCGTCTTCTCCGATCAACCTGGAATTGAAACAAGCAAAATACGCAGAATAAATGGGAAAGGGGGACCCTACCCCCCTAAATCGGACCTTCTGAATCCAATGGTGCTAGTGGTTTGCCCTGAAAATGCCTGTGTTAACCGATTCGATTCAAACAGTTCGAATAGACCTAACCATGGCAAAACGTGATTCCTACGTGTATGCTTGCATGTAAGGTATCAAATAGATTCTAATGAACCTCCTGAGCATGAATAAACACATAAAAAACATTAGCAACACATGAATAATAAAATTCGATTTTCAAGAGTTTACCAAATCGGAGCAAGCTATAGATCGGGTTCTGGGCAGCTTTGGCTTGATGTAAGGACTGGTATTGCTTGCTGGAGACCTCAGGAGGAGGATTGGATGGTTAGATCGGCCTGAAACTTGCTGGAACTTAGAATCCGAATTTCAAAAGTTTGTGAAATTTTTTGGCAAAATAAGGGTTCTTTCTTGGGCTAGGGTTTCGTGTGGCTTGTGATACAGCTTGCTTGGTATTTATAGAAGAGTTTGAGAGAGGAAAAAGAGTGAAAAAAGATTTGATTTGGAGCATTCAATATTTTTCAAATAAAATCAATTTTTTGAAAGAAATTTGATTTCCTCTTCAATGCATGATCATGCACGAATTTGGCAAGTGTTTTGGGCTTCCTTGGACCTCAAGTTTGGTATAAAATCAGCCATTTTGGAAAAATACATAATTTCTCATTGTCATGAAGCCCCTAATGTGGTCACGCTAGCACTTCAAAGACCTGTGCGGAAATTCTACATGCTGGCCTTTATTGGCCCAATCTATGGAAAGATGTTCATGCGGCAATTATTAAATGCGACTGGTGTCAATGCACTTGTAACATATCTAGGTGCGATGAGATGCCTCAAAAGGGTATCCTAGAAGTAGGGGTCTTTGACGTGTGGGGAATTAACTTTAAGGGACCTTTCCCATCTTCTTTTGGTAATAATTACATACTAGTTACAATAGATTATGTATCTAAATGGATAGAGGCAGTAGCTTCCCCAACAAATGTTGCACAAGTAGTGATTAGATTATTCAAAAACATAATTTTTCCGAGATTCGGTGTGCCGAGACTAGTCATCAGTGATGGTGGCTCTCATTTCATTTCTAGAATTTTCGATAAACTCTTAGCGAAGTATGGAGTCCGGCACCGCGTAACAACACCTTACCACCCATAAACAAGCCGGAAAGTGGAAGTCTCTAACAGAGAGATTAAACAGATACTTGAGAAAAATGTTGCCACATCTTGGAAAGATTGATCGTCTAAGCTACATGAAGCATTGTGGGCATATAGAACAGCGTACAAGACAACCATCAGAACCACACCTTTCAAACAAATCTATGGTAAGTCATGCCATCTACCCGTGGAACTCGAACATAAAGCATATTGGGCTATTAAAACCCTAAATTTAAATTACAAAGCTGTTGGAGAGAAGATAATTCTAGACATCCATGAATTGGAATAACTTAGACTAGATGCATACAAGAATGCCAAAATCTATAAGGAATGAACTAAGGAATGACACGACATACGCATCTCTAGGAAAAAATTCAATGAGGGCGGTGTAGTGCTCTTGTTTAACTCCAGACTTAAACTATTTCCAAGAAAACTCAGTTACCAATGGTCAGGACCTTTTGAAGTTATTAAAGTACTCCCAAGTGGCGCTATTGAAATTAAAGGAAAAACTAGTGATCTGTTTATTGTAAATGGGAACCGTTTGAAGCACTACCATTGTATCAAAAATAGAGATTACTCAGCTAGTGTGAGACTTATACAGTTGTCGGTTGAGTCATCAAAATAGTTTTTTGATTTTCAAAATAGGTCGAGGTTCCGACGTTAAACAAAGCGCTTTGTGGGAGGCAACCCTACATTTTTATTTTATTAAAAAAATTCTATTTATTAAAAGTTTTAATTTTTTTATCGTTGAATGTTTTTCTTAAAGTTTTTATAACAATTTTCTATTCTTTTCTTCTTTTCTATTTTTAGGCATTAGGCCGATTGGTTAGGATTACTTTATTCATCATCAGCATCCTACCTCCTGCAACTTGACGTTGGAGTTCCTCAGTTCTTTGCAGTACAACCCTGATATTGGTTTAGGGTTGTCGAGAAGGTTGGTCTCATTCAGATTATTTGGTTTTACTCACAGGTTCAACATCCGTGAACTTGCTGCTCTTTTGGATTTCCCTATTAGTGCCGATGTTGTCATTGAGATTCCCGATGACGAGTTTATGGACAGCCAGCTTGACTATTTTTGGGGAGAGATATTTGATTTGCGACGGAGGCTCATTCCTAGACACTCGTCAAGATTCATAACCCAACTATAAGGTATTTCCACATGATTACGTTTACCTTATTTGGAAAACCTCAGAATCATACGTTTATTATGTTCTGTGTGTTTCAATCCAGACCGGTGGTTGGTGTAACACGGTGAGCGACTTTATGAATTTTGTATCGCAAATGTGCGGATAGCAAGAGTCGCCACCGACTTTTCTTTTATCCAATTAAGGGAAGGTAAAAGTAGAAAAAGACCGTTAGATTAGAGTAAGGGAGAAGTTTATGAAAAGGGAAGGTATTAGCACCCTTTCCATCCGTGTTATCTACGGGCTCTTAGTTGCTCTTAGATCACTTTAAAATTGTGCTTTACGTGTGTTTGACGAAAATGTTTTGAAAGAATGCTCTTATGCTCGAGGCTCATGCTAATGCCTTGGTGAAGTTTAGAAGAATGCTCACGTGCCCAAGACACTACTCTTGACCGGTTTGAAGTTTGTATTGCTAGCACAGGCTGCCACCGTGACCTAGGCTTCTCGATCTTGATTTGACTCTGGGAAGGAAACACAACAAAGCCTTGCACATTTGTTAAATGCAAGGGCATTACATTGTCTCATGTTTTGGTCGATACAGGTTACGCTCGAATATCCTTAAGCTTTTGATCGACTTGATATCGAAGGGTTGGTTGAGACCCGTGATATAATTGTGAGAGCTTTTGATGGTTCTAGCGAGCGATGCTTGGAGAGCTCATTACGCTGTTAAGGTCGGTTCCCAGACCTTTGATTCCACTTTCTTAGTCATGGACATCTATCCGACACTCTTGCCTACTTGG
Organism: Vicia sativa; assembly: GCA_021764765.1. Lineage (NCBI taxonomy): Eukaryota > Viridiplantae > Streptophyta > Magnoliopsida > Fabales > Fabaceae > Vicia > Vicia sativa. Next base: position 280,421,423 of record CM038795.1, read on the forward strand.
GCCCTTGGATACATGGGGCGGTTACCTCTACGCATCGGTGAAGTACCGGTGAAAGGGAAGGTTGTTACAGTGTGTGGTGAAGAAGAATATATGGTCAATCATCTACAATCATTCCGATACCTCGAGATGGAGAGTGAATTCTTTGAGACTCCCTGTCAAGCTTTTGAAACAATTCCCAGAGTCATGCCTGCTGACTCTCCCGTCACTCCTGAAGTTATGCAAGCTCCGCCTAGGATGGCCTCGCTGAAAGATGCTCAAGCCGCTGTCGAAGGAGGAGGTAGTTCTATTTGGGGTCAGCTCCCTGATCTTCCTTTCAAATCCGACAAGACTGGTTAAGGCTTCACCATTAAAGGACAGAAGATGATACGCTGAGCGTGCTTGGCCAACTTCCTTTCCGCATCGGCCAGTGGAATCCATGCTATAGAAGACAGCGACAATGACTTGACATCGGCAAGTGGATCTTCCAACTCGGACGGTGAGCTCGATGGTGGAAGGCGAAGGCGTCATACCAATCTCCTTTAGTCGGGAGTAATTGCTCTTGTTTTGTTTTCCTTTTATTTCTTTATGTTTTGAACAATAAACTCTAAAGCCTAGTGCCTTACCCGGGGCATCATGGCTCGTTTGTGAGGGTTATTATCTGTCATTTGCATATTTTCATTCAATAAAATCATTGGGCTTTTGCATTCAATTGTTGTTTTCTTTCTTTTACTTTATCACCTTGACTATGTGTTTCTTACACACACCGTGATACAACTGCGAATCACTCTAAATCTCGTTGATACGATTATGCTATTGCTAAATATGACTTTGATAATCCGATCTACCAAGCGAAGGCGAAAGTGAGGAAGATTGTGAAGTGCCGGAGAACTTGTCATGCTACTGAGAAGAGCGAGTTATCTGACCACCACGAAGAGCAAGTTGAGGTTGTGAATTTGGGTACTGATGAAGACAGAAAAGAGATGAGAAAAATGCGAGGAAATCGAGGAAATCGAATAAGAGAAAAATGTTAGCAAAAATGCAAATTTTTAAATGAGAAAAATATTTCATGCTGGAAATAACATTAATATGCTAAAATAACTTTTTGGGATTTTTTGGAGGTAATTTAATAATTAAAAAACAATTAAATGTGATTTAAATGATAAATTAACAATTAAATTAAATATGCATGCAAAATATTTTTTTGGTGTTTTTAATGCATGATGAAAAATTGTTGAAATTAAATTAAAATGAATGCAAAATATTAAATAAAATATGAAAATAATTGAAAAAATGGTAGAGTTAGTAAAAAGAAGAAAAACAAGTGGTCCTGGTGAGAATCAGACGGTGACCTTCTTTCTAAACCAAAGCCATGACCAATGAACCAGCATTCTTGTTTGGAAGCAGGGCGAGTGGATTGTAAGCAAGTGTCACTTCTGGTTGCATTGTCCCGCAAACTTCATCTTCTTCGTTTCAAAATTTGAAAATTACTGCGTCGGCTTTGGTTCGGCGCTATATACTAACATCAAAATCATGTACAAGCAATATAAATGAAATCTAAAACCATGGTTCGATTCGTCTTGGTCACTGATCACTCGAGGGCATCGGTTTATTCAATTTATCCTATTAAGAGAAACCCTAAATCGTGGCGGAAACCCTAGCTATGGTGATTCGTGTTCGAGCCATAGAAACTCAATTAAAGCGCCGAGCTTGTAAACTTCAGTCTAATCACAAAAACAACAACAAATCATGTTAAAAATGCATGAATAATGGAAATCAATTTTGAGAAAAACATGAACAAACCAAATTCGGATTTCGTGATTCTTGATGCTTTTGGACAATGTGAAGGTCTGGATCGATTCAGGAGGTATCAAGGAATGTGTTTGGATGCTTGGAATCAATTGAATCGACTGGGCTATGCTGCCGGTGCTTGTATACGCATTTTTGAGCTTGAATAGGGTTTCTCCAGCCAATTTTTCTACCCTAATTCGTGTGGCATGTATTCTATATATATAGTAGATGGAATTGGAGCTGATTTGAGAAAGAATCAATCATCAATCAATGCAAAATATATTTGATTTTGTACCAAATCAAATTTTCTCTTCTTTGATTAATTTTCAATCAATTCTTGCCATATCCAATCAAATTTGAAATTTCTTTGGCTTTATTGAGTTGCTTGGATCTCAAGGAGAGAGAAAAATCAAATTTGCAATTAATTTTGATTTTATACTTTATTTTTGAATTTAATTTGTATTTAAATGAATAAAATACAAATTAAATAGAAAAATAAAATAAAAATTCGTGGCATTGGGCTTGGATATTCCTAATTGTATAAGGAACAAGTTTGGATGAAGAAAAAGTAAGCGCATTTGCAAAAATTTTGATTTTTAGAAGTATCTCTCTTTGTGCATCCCTTCAAAATTGCCCAAATTGTGAATGGTGTATCTTGCTCAATTTTCCACATTTTTGAGTGTTCTTGGACTTTTTGGAAAGCTCTAAGAGTCCTTTAACCAACCACTTTGGTTTCATCTCAATTGGAGGTTCCATGCTCAATATATCTTCAAAACAAAATGTTGACTTTTTGTTGACTTTGAAAGGGACCTGTAATGTTTTGATCCATACCTTCCAAATGAAGCATTTTTTGAACATTCTTGTGAGACATGAAGTTGTAGAGAATTGAATTTCCTTCAAAACAAGAGGTGGTGGAAAAATTTCTGAGAAAGTATGAAGAAGTTATGCTCAGTCAAAGTTTGGTTGACTTTTCACTATGAATAGAAAGTTTGACTTTTGAGCAAATCTTGAGTTTTCTTGATGAATCATGATCAACCATTGATCAAATGATGGATGTAACTTCAAAATGAGGATGTTGACCAAAAATTATGAAGTTTGACTGTATGTTGACCATAGTTGACTTTTTGTCCAATACAACTGATTTTTAACCATCTGAGCAATTGTCTGAGGAAACTTGACTTGTGAGGCTTGAAACTTGACATGGAGAATCTTTGAAGCATATGAGGAGGCATGAAGACCATTGGAGATGTTGGTAGTCCATCTTGATCTGAGAAATACCAAACCCTAGTTTGGGTTGATTGTCTAGGAGAGGGTTTGTCTGATCAACCCTTGAAGAATCTTTGAGTATGGATGTATGAAATATCTTGAGAAGATGGAGGGCAAATTTTGGGGTATGACAGTTGGTATGTCATTTATGCTTTCTCGTCTCCTGAGTATAGCCCAAGGTCCTCATGGCCCGATATGTGTTGGTGGCTTATTGACTATGATCGTTAATGCCTTATTTTTGAGAGAGCCATTGTCCCGTCTGACCCCTGCTACTGACTTTATTTCGCTGGACCTGTCTCTTTGTTTTAATGGTGGGATGATTAGATATTTAGAGCCGAGTCAGTTTCAATTACTGATTCATCATGAGCCGATCTACGAGTTCACGCTTCCTAACATAGAGCGCTCTAGTGTGCACGACAAGAAAAATTGGATTTACGACCTGGAAGGAGTAGCTAAGAATGACATAGAAGAAGAAGAGTCTGATCCTTTAACACCTCCCCACTATTATGACCCTCCAGGCGAGGATTAGGCGAGTCGACCTATATAAGGTTGAGATGATTGAGATGATCGTGGATGATCTTGTTACATCGTCTCTACTTGAATGCCATCGACTTGGGATCCACCTGACACATTGCTAATGTTGTCCGTTCCACATCCTAATTACGTTGTTGCTATTGATGCACTCACGGCCAGACTTGTTGCTATTTGTTGGATCTTACCTCGCTCCGCAGAGATTTTTTTGGTTTCATGGATCTAGTTACGACGAATCTGGATCACCTTTTTCAGTAGTTTAATTCTAGAGGTGGCTGATTTATGTTTTTAGAACATTGAGGGCATTGTTCTCTCTAAGTGTAGGGGAGGAGTGTTTATTTAGGATTTCTAGTTTTTCATTAGCATCATTTGTTATTTCTTAGTTAGATTTATTTATTTGTTTTAGTTATTTATTTTTCCGGAATTATTTATTCATTTGAGTATTTTCAATATCAGTATTTATGTTCCATTTATTTATGTTATCAGTATTTATTTCTCATTATGCTATGCTATTAATATATTATGATGTTATTGTGTTATCGTGTTCACCTCAAAATAAAAATGCATTCATATTAATCTAGTAGACCTAGTGATATAACTATCTTTGAATAATACACCTATGACACACCTAATCGTCACTTCATTGTCTCACATGCTCAATTTATTTTTCTAAACTAAGACATTGAAATGACACAAGCATGCCATGCCATGGTCTACAAGAGAAAAGAATCTCATGTATGCTGACACATCTCGACCGTTGCAGGCACGAGATTCTGTTGGGAATCAAGGCCTTGTAACGACCGTTACAAGGAGGCATGTGTGGCCTTTAACTTGAAGCCAAGTGTAACGACCGTTACACCTCTATTTTCCATCCAAACGTTATAACACTCGGCCATCCATGTTCCTCATTCATTCCTATTCATTTTCACTTTAAACCATTTCAAACCATTTTCAAACTACCCATCTATTTCATTTTCATTCCATACCAACAAACACCACCCTAAATACCATTCAATACCTCCACGAACCTTTTCTCCACCATTAAAACCTTACTTCTATATAAACTCTTGAGAGAATTTCACCATTACACCAAATTTCTTCTACAACTCTTCTACTTTTTGAAAAATATTGTTTCCAACACCTTTCCCAAATGGCGGAAGCTCAAGAAGAAGAGAGGAGCCGAACCTCAGATATGGTATTGAAATGGGCGCGACAGACAAGAGAAACTTTATCGGAAGTTTCATCGAGAGGTATTGTCGACGAATATGTCGATATAGATTGTTTTGATTTTGGATTGCTTGAAAGTGTGCAATTTATGCTCCATGAATCGGTCTACACCACATTGCCACTATGAATCTTCCAACTTATGAATCCCTCACGTTGGAGTTCTTGATTTCTTTTTCCTATCAAACACCACCTACTCCGGCTGGTCAATATCTAATCGCCTATATTCAGACTATTCAACATCAGTACACCATGAACCAAGCGACTATGGTCGGTCACTTTCACCATGGAGGGTGTGGAATATAGAATTATGGTGAAGAAGATTGGACAGTGAGGTCGTTTGAAATTTGGGAACGTTTAATGCGTCACATCAATGATTAGGTAGAACTTTTGTCCCTCACATCCACAACCGTGCATCCGCTTTCCCACGTGTCCTAGCCAATATAGTGTTCGGCGAGCAAACAACAACAAGGTGAGCGCTAAGGAAATGTATTTTCTACTTTGCACCCACGATCTTAATATAAATGTTTATCCATTCCTTCTCAACCACATACAGTCGCTTTATCAAAAAACGCAAGCACATCACTTTTCTATATAGGGGGCATAGTCATCGCTATTGCCCAATATCTGAATTTTCAAGACAAGTTGGATCAACTACCTTATTGGGAAGCCGAGTTTCTTGATATTTGTGATCTGATGAGCCGACTTTGTAGGTTTTTGTATCAAATGTGCGGATAGCAAGAGTCGCCACCGACTTTTATTTTATCAATTAAGGGAAGGTAAAAGTGAGAAAAAGACCTTCGTTAGATTACGAGTTCGGGAGAATGGTTATGAAAAGGGAAGGTATTAGCACCCCTTTCCATCCATGATTTATTCTACGGGCTCTTAGTTGCTCTAGATCACTTTTTAAAATTGCTTTCTGTGTGTTTGACAAAAAATGTTTTGAAAAGGCATTTCGCTTTGACTTTGTAATGACTCATGTAGGAGTGTATACAAAGTGTTCGGAAATGTTTTTTGTTATTTTGAAAAGAATTTGAACTTTGAAAAAAGTGTGTGGTGTGAAAAGCATTTGATAGAGCAAGCAACTAAAAGACTTATTACCAACTCAGAATTGGTCGTTTTTCATACTTCTACGTTCCTTTAGAACAGCGCTAGCCATACCATTAGTTAGTAGGTAGCTCCATTCGTTGGATGTAAGTGGGACATTCGAAGGGACATCGGATGGTCATTGAAAGCAACTTGTAGGAAGTATCCTAGCACATTCGAAGGGACTATCATCATTTTTCGTAGGCGACAATCGAGGGTCAAGATCATGTATTCGGAGGCGACATCGTGGGTCTTATGATCTTTGTATCGAAGGGACTATGATGATTTGTTTGGAAGGCAACGGTGGTAGAATACCTCTACGCTCGAGGGACATGACCATTTGAAGGTGCGGAAAGTAAAATGCGGAATGTAAAGATGCGGAAAGATAAATGTCCTACGCTATTACATGGCTTTAGGGCGAGATACATAATTTAAACTACGGAAAATAAAAACCTAATTTAAACTATTACATCCATGAACAATTACATTATTGGAAAAAAAAGCGATAAAAAGCGTCCGAATCAGACAACTTTGTGAAAGAATAAGAAAATCGGAAAATATGATGAAAAGAAATAAGAAAATGTTAGAAAAATGCAATTTTAATATGAGAAAATTAATATATGCTGGAAATAAGATAAATAAGCTAAAATAATTTTTTGGGATTTTTTGGAAAAGGTTTAATAATTAAAATGCAATTAAAAGTGAATTAAATGCTAAAATAAAAATAAATAAATATACATGCAAAAATTATATTTTTTTAATTTATTAAATTAAATAAACATTTTTATGAAAATAATGTAAAAAGAAAAAAATGTTTTTGGTAATTTTTTAATGCAAAAATAAAATCATGAAAACAATTAAAATAGCATGAAAATATTAGAAATTGAAAAATTATGAAAATAATGAAGTTTGTGAAAAAAAGAAGCAAAACATGCCCTGGCCGGATTCGAACCCATGACCCTTGAGGGCATCTGGAAACAGTGAGCGCCTTTACCACTACGCCATGTGTGCAAGCTTGTTTGGAATCGGATCGAATGGAACAAGGCAGATGTCGTCTCTGGCTTCCTCAGTGCTTGAAGCTTCATCGTCCAGTTTGAATATTTGAAGCTAGCGTCGGCCATTGCTCGATGCTAAGTCCCTGGCAAACATCAAAAATCCAGAATACATAATATAAATGAATTCTAAAAGCATGGTTCGATTCACGGATCATTCGAACGCATTGGTATAGGTCTTATAGTCCAATTTTTCCATTTAGAAAAACCCTAAAATGTGTTCGGGAACCCTAACTATGGCATCTTGAGTTTCCGGCCATGAAAATGCAATTAAAGTACCCAGAAAGCTTGCAATCTTCCTACTAATCACAAAAACAAACACAAAACATGTTAAAGATGCATGAAAATTAAAATACAATTTTTGAAATTTCAAGAACAAACCAAATTCGGTTTTCACAATTTTGGATGGTTTGGATCAAAGTGAAGGTCTGAATCGATTCTGGAGATGTCAAGGAATGTGTTGGACACCTCAAAATTGATTGAAATCATTGGAACTAAATTGCCACTTGCTTGTGTACCACGGTTTTTTCAGTTTTGGAATAGGGTTCTTGAGCCAATTTTTCCGTTCTCTCTTGATAGGTATGCATCAAGTATATATGCTGGATGGATTTGGGATTGATTTGGGAAAGAATTGATCAATATTCAATGGAAATCAATTTTGATTTTTGTCCAAAATCAAATTTTCAAAATTTGATTAATTCTCAATCCAATCTTGCCAAATTTGATTTAATTTCGAAAATGCTGGCATTGGTGAGTTACTTGAGTCCCAAGAAAGAATAAAATCAATTTCAATTAATTTTGATTTTATAATTTATTTTAAAATTTAATTTGTATTTAAATGAATAAATTCAAAATTAAATAGAAAAATAAATCAAAAATTCATGGCATTGGGCTTGGATATTCCTAATTGTATGAGGAATAAGTTAGGATGAAGAAAAAGTAGGCCCATTTGCAAAGATTTGATTTTGAAGTATCTCTCTTGTGCATTCTTCAAAATTGCCCAACTTGTGAATGGTGTAATTTGCTCAATTTTCCACATTTTGAGTGTTCTTGGACTTTTGAAAGCTCTAAGAGTCCTCTAAACAATGTCTTTGGTCTCATCTCAATTGGAGTTACCATGCTCAATATATCTTCAAAACAAAGGTTGACTTTTGTTGACTTTGAAAATGACCTATAATGTTTTGAGCTATACCTCTCAAATGAAGCATTTTTGGACATTCTTGTGAGACATGAAGTTGTAGAATTGAATTTCCTTCAAAATGAGCTTTGGTGGAAAATTTAGAAAGTATGAAAAGTTATGATCGGTCAAAGTTCGGTTGACTTTTCACTAGAAACCCTAATTTAGAAAGTTTGACTTTTGAGCAAATCTTGAGTTTTCTTGATGAATCATGATCAACCCTTGATCAAATGATGAATGTTACTTCAAAATGAGGATGTTGACCAAAAATCGAAGTTTTGTTGTATGTTGACCCAGATTGACTTTTGTCCAATACAGATTTTCGACCATCGAGCAATTGTAGGAAACTTGACTTGAAGCTTGAAACTTGACATGGAGAATCTTTGAAGCATATGGGGAGGCATGAAGGCCATTGGAGATGTTGGAAGTTCATCTTGACTTGAGAGATACCAAACCTAATTTGGGTTGATTGTCTAGGAGAGAGTTTGTCGATCGACTCTTGAGGAATCCTTGAGCATAGATGTATGAAATCTCTTGAGTAGATGGAGGGCAAATTTTGGGGTATGGCTGCCCTGTTCAATCTTCTTGTCTTTGGAGGTTAGATTGACACGCTTGTCTTTCGTGACACAGGTAGAAGATGATTGAACACTCAATACTGAAAATTTGCACTCATTGGTGGATGATCGGGAATGGGCTTACGGATGCCATTTGGATACTTATTTGGAGGATGAGTAAATGCTAGACTCGAGAATGTTGATAGGAGAATTGCGGAGATGGGCTTAAGATGCCATCGGAAAGATCGATCTTTGGGGAGTGAGCCATCGCTGAGCTCTGTGAGCGTTTGGAAGGAGCATGGAGATGGGCTTAAGATGCCATCGGAGGAGTCATCGTTAGACTTAGTGTTCATTTAGAATGAAGTTATTGGTTTGCATTGATTTTTAACCATATATGCGACGTTCGAAAGTGAAGAAATGTTGACAAGTAGTCGGAGATGGGCTTAAGATGCCATCCGGGCAACGTCGTCGCTAGACTCTGTAGTTCTTTATTGATAATAAGGGATCGAGAATAAATCTTCGTCTTGATTACTCGAGGAGATTGTAGTTGGCAAAATGTGGATAGCTTCCTGTTGTGCATCGGTGTTTGATCCATTGCTGTTATCGGAGGATAACGGTGGTCTTCGGATAGTTTTCCGTCGGTTCGGGCTTAATCTGGACCGTCGTCGGAGGACAACCAAGGCGGTCTTTCGGATAGTTTTCCGTCGGTTGGGGCTTAATCCTGGACCTGTTTGCGTCAGAAGTGACTGTTACCTATTTTGGAGAAAACAAGAGAAACTTTGATAGAATATTTGTTAGCTTTATGCAAAGTATGATGCATGACAGTGTATATGAATGACATATGCATGAATTATGACTTTATGAGAAATGTATGAATGATAGATGTTGTGGTATTTCAAAACATATCCATCTTGAAGAAGATGCGGATGTTACGTTTGAAGATTCGACTCGCTTGGGGAATTGTGTAGGTGAGAACCCGCTTTTGAAGGAGAAGAAAGATATCTGGATTCCTCAGATGCACTATCGACCAAGTCTTGGGCTAGATATTGTTGAGGAAGGTAGAGATTGAGAAGCTCGTGGTTAGAGATCTCATAGACCTGCTTGAGGAGAAGCGATCTGTGGGGACCTTGTATGTAGATCTGTGAGGAAATTTAAGCTCTTGGGGATTACGAGTGTAGATCTCATTGGGAGCATTTGATGGTTCTTTGAGACCGGGCTAGAAGAGTCAGAGTCCGTTGTAATCTCTTTTGGGAAATAAAGGTGTATGTTTCCTCCGATGCACTATCGACCAAGTTTGATCTGGATCTGCTAGGGAGAAGGGGAGGATTGAGACACGTTCGTTGGGGATGAATACCTTTTGGGGATGAGGTGTTCTTGGTTGGAGACTGATGTAACATTGCTCGGTTGAGTGGAATCAATGCTTAACATATTCTCCGATGGGGATGGTGTGTTGTGGTGGCCTTTGTGGGGATCGGGCTCTGTGGGGAACTGTTTGGTGACTTTCATCGTCATCCCAATCCAGGAACTGTAGTAAGTACTTTTGTATGTTCACTTTTAGTATGTTTGTGATTAGATTCTTATTGTCAAATGCATATAGTCATTCAAAGCAAGCGTTGGACTTATTGCAAATAACAACAACAAAAATTGTAAAGAGAAAGAAGCTTGCGTTTATTTGAAAGGTGGCGTATGGCCAAGTAGTTTTACACAAGAAGGTAAAAGCTATGCGGAAACAATCTTGTTAAGTTCCAACTATGCTAGTACTCATATATTTCGACTATCTCATCCCTTGCATCGTTAGAAAGTGAGTAGGCGATCTTCGCCATTTGAATTGAATCTTGATAGTAGTGCAGAAGCGGTGATCTGGAAGAGACATAGTCGTGCGCTTAAATCCTAACTTTTGCCTAGACCGCCCTTTTGGGTTTTCAGTCTGGGATACCTTTTTTGCCCAAGCCTTTTGGGTTTTCGACTTGCGGGTGTACATGTTTTGTATATATCCTTAATTTTTGCCGAACCTTTTGGTTCGCGAGGATGCCTTATTTTTGCCTAGGTTAATCGACCTAGCGGGTCTCTTTATCGTAGTATTTTTTGACTATGTCTGCGTTCACGGGGTGTGGGAAGTCTTCACCATCCATGGTGCTAAGTATCATAGCTCCGCGGAAAATCATCTTGACTACAAATGGCCCTCGGGTGGGAGTCCATTTGCCCACAGCGTCCTTGTGGAAGAATGATGCGCTTGACTACTAGATCACCGAGCTTGGTAGACTCGGTGTTTGACCTTCTTGTTAAATGCTCGATCATTCGTTTCGATAAATTTGTCCATGGCAAATGGATGCGAGTCGCTTCTCATCAATCAAGTTAATGGTCAAGGCGATGCGGACCCGATCGTCTTCATCTAACTCGCCTCTGGAGGACTACGGTTGAGGTATCGAACCTCGATGGGTAAGGCGGCTTCCATACCGTATCTGAGAGAGAAAGGGGTTGCCACAGTGGATGTTCGTGTTGTAGTCGATAACCATGAAGAGCAAATGGTAACATCTCATGCCAATCTTTGTAAGTCAACATCATCTTTGTATAATCTTCTTAATGTTCTTGTTGGCGGCTTCCTGCGCCATTCATCTTAGGCCGATATGGAGAAAATTATGATGTTGGATCTTGAGCTGCGTGCGAGTTCGGTGATCATCTTGTTGTTAAGATTGGAACCGTTATGTGATAATCCTTTCGAAGTGCCATACCGACGGATAAGATTATGTTTGATGAATCGAGCCACAACATTCTTGGTAGAGATGCATCTGAGGCTCTACCACTTGGTGAAATAATCTATTGCCACAAGGATGAAGCGATGTCCATTGGAAGTTGTGGGCTTAATTTCTCCAATCATATCAATGCCCACATTGCAAAGGCCAAGGAAGTTAAAACATTCGGAGATCTTTGGAGATGCGTGTACTTTATGCGCATAAATCGGCACTTGTGACAAGATCGAGCATAAGCGGTGACAATCGACTTCCATGGTAGACCAATAGTAACCCGTTCTCAAAATCTTCTTAGCCATGGTGTGTCCTTTGGAGTGGGTACCAAATCGCCTTGTGTAACTCTTCCATGATGCGCATTCTTTGTTTTACGGTCTACAGGAGTAAGCACAAGTCGTGGTTGCGCTTGTATAAGATGTCGTTCTTTGAGGAAGAATTTAGATGCAAATCTTCTCATGAACTTCTTATCATTAACGAGATGCCCTGCGGAGATATTCACGAGTCTCAAGATACCTCTTCACGTCATAGTACCAAGGTTTCTCTTGCGTCAAGCTCACAACAATCTGTGGTTAGTCGAACTTCTCAATGATGATCAGGGAGCCTCGTTGTCCCATCGACCTTGAACATGGATGACATAGTAGCCAGCGTCACTGTTGATTCTCTTCTCGTGGAATATGATTGAAAGTGATCTCTTCAAGTAGGGGATCAAACTTAAAACATGCTCTCGATCTGGAATGAGATTCGGATGCCCGTATCCCTTCATATATGTCGTGATCACTAAGGTGAGTCTCCATACACTTGTAAGAACTTGACTCTTAAGTCAATAGCGACTTTAAGACCCATGATGCACGCTTAGTACTCGACCATGTTGTTAGTGCAATGGAACATAATCTGGCGGTGAAAGGCGTATGCCGCTTTGTAGGGGCGTAATGATGGCGCCAATGCCATTGCCAAGTGCATTGAGGCTCCATCAAGACCATAGTTCATCGGGATCCTTGTTCGGGTCCTTAAATGCAGGCACGGTTCTTGTGATCGATAACTAGTAAAACATCTTCATCGGAAATTGAGCTGCATAGGCGATAGTCATCTACGGTGATGGGCAAATGATCGGCTACTACACTTCCTTTGATCGCTTTAGAAGTGTCTTTGGATGTCATATTCGGTCAAGATCATTTGCCATCTTGCTATTCTTCGGAGAGAGTGGTTTCTCGAAGATGTATTTTATCGGATCCATCTTGGAAATCAATAAGGTAGTGTGAGTCAACATATCTTGTCTTAGTCGTGGCATTGACCAAAGCGTTGCGAGTTTTCTCAATGTGAGTATCTTGTTTCACGGTCGGTAAACTTTTGCTAAGGAAGTATATTGCATGCTCTTTTCGACCCGGACTCGTCATGTTGCCCCACACACACCCATTGAATTCTCTAACAACATCAAGTACATGATAAGAGGTCTTCCTTGGTGGCGGCATCGAGATAGGAGGATTACATGGTATTCCTTGATTTTGTCAAAAGCGATCAATCGTCGTTCCATTCCACTACTTGATCTTTCTTTAGTAACTTGAAGATTGGCTCATGAGTAGCGGTTAAGTGTGCAATAGATACGGCAATGTAGTTCAATCGGCCCGAAACCTCGACTTCCTTCTCGGTGCGGGAGTTGGCATCTCTTGAATAGCTTTAACCTTGGCGGGATCAACATCAATACCTTTACCATGACTACAAACCCTAGGAGTTTTCGGATCGACTCAAAAGTGCACTTGTTGGGATTAAGTCTCGATCTGTACTTCTTCAATCATCAAATAGTTTACGCAAATGATCAAGATGTTCTTCTTGATGCGTGATCGAGCTATCATGTCGGGCGTAGACCTCTATCGGTGATGAATCATGTCATGAAATAATGTTACCATAGCGCGATAAGTGGCGCCGCGTTCTTTAGTCGAGCGGCATAACCTTGTAGCGAAAGTGCCACTGTGTAACAAAGTAGTCTTCTCCATGTCTTGGGAGCCATTTTGATCGATTATGTAGGAGAAACCATCCATGAAGGAAAACCTTATCTTTGGCGGTGTTGTCAACGAACATCAATATGAGGAAGTGGGAAATCGTCTTCGGACTCGCTTTGTTCGGATCTACGTAATCCCACACATTCGTACCTTACCATCCTTAGGCACGGGCACCACGTTAGCAACCAGGGGATAGGAGGTGACTAAGAAACCGGCATTGAAGCGCTTCATAACTTGGCTTTGATTTTCTTTGACATCTCGGGACGCATCGGCAGACCTTACCTTTCGGGAGAAAACCTTCTTTTGTCGGCAATCGGTGTACCACAATATCAATGTCTAAACTGGCATGTCTTCGTATGACCAAGCAAAAACCTCAATATAGTCTCGTAGCATCGAACCAACCTTTCTTTAACAACATTCTCAAGACCCGCTCTATCTTGATCTCTTTTACATCTTCGTCGGTGCCAAATTCACACCTCGACTTGCTCTTGGTGTGGGTTTGTATAACTCGCTCTTCTTCTTTTGTGCGATCATGGATTCTCCTGGCACTTCACAATCTTCCTCACTTCGTCTTGACTTGGTAGATCGGATTATCAGTCATATTTAGCACTAGCATATTATTAACAAGATTCGGAGTGATTCTGCGATTGTACCACGTGGGTGTGTGTAAGAACACATAGCTTTTGAAGGGGTGATAAAGTAAAGAAAGAAAACAAACAATTGAATGCAAAAGTCCAACGATTTATTGAATGAAAATACGTAAGCGACAAATAATAACCCTACATAAGCGAGCCATGATGCCCGGGCAAGGCACTAGGCTTTCAAAGTTTATTGTTCAAAACATAAAAATACGAAAAGCAAAACAAAACAAAAGCAATTACTCGACTAAAGGAGATTGGTATGGCGTCTTGATCTTCCAATTCTTGAGCCCTTGATCTGGAGTTGGGAAGATCCACTTGCTGATGTCGAAGCCGTTGTCGTCGTCTTCTATAGCATGAATTCCACTCTGACTGATGCGGAAAGGAAGTTGGCCGGCACGTTCGCGGCGTATCATCTTCTGACTCTTGATAGTGAAGCCTAAACCAGTCTTGTCAAATTTGAACGGATGATCAGGGAGCTGTCCCCAAATAGAACTACCTTCTTCAATAGCAGCTTGAGCATCTCTCAATGAGGCCATCCTAGGCGGAACTTTAGCGTCTTCAGGAGTGACGGGAGAGTCAACAGGTATGACTCTGGGAATTGTTTCAAAAGCTTGGCAGGGCGTTTCAAAGAATTCTCCTTCCATCTTGAGGTATCGGAATGACTGTAGATGACTGACCATATATTCTTCTTCACCACATACTGTGACAACCTTCCCTTTCACCGGGTATTTCAGTTTCTGATGCAAAGTAGAAATGTGACGCTTTGCCCGTACCCAGGCGTCAGGAGTAGACAAGAGTAAAATTTGGGCGGATGTCCATGACAAGAAGGTGGAATCAAAGTACGGGCCGACTTTAACGAGGCGATGAGTTCTCCAAACCTTTGTTGCTTAGAACCATCAAAAGCTCTCACGATAATGTCAGGGTCTCGAACCAACCCTTCGACATCAAGTCGATCAAAAGCGATCTTCGGAAGGATATTGAGCTGAACCGGTATCCACCAAAACATGAGACAATGTAGTGCCCTTGCACTCAACCAAGCACAACCATCAGTGCGGATGGGCACCAACGACAATTCTGGGCATCACGGATTGACACGGCTTGCAACAAATTCTTCTTAACGATCGTCGGAGAGGGATGGTCAGTCATCTATGTTGAAAACATAAGTATCATCACAAGCAGCGTTGGAACTCTTGTCATGGTTAGGCATAGGCGCGTTGATCACATTCGGTCTCAGCGGAGGATCAAGCTCAATACAGCAGCTTCAATCATATCACGAATCTTGTTCTTGAGCCCAACAATTGTCGATGTCGTGCCACGAGGCTATTGGAATGGTAAGCACACTTAGCATTAGGATTGTATTTCGGAGAGGAAGTGTTGACATTCGAGGAGGATCCCTCGAGGTTATCACTCTGCGTTGACATGTGTTGCAAGGCTTGCGACAAAGGCATGTTGATCTTAAATGGCTTGTCTTGGTGGCGTTACGGCTCTGCGTTGTCTGGCCGAGGTTGTCTTGATGTAGGATTGGAATCCTTGCCCCAGTTGAGCACGGTCGGTCTTGGCTCGGCTTTTACGACCATACAGACATTGGCTTCTTTCTTACCACCAAAAGATTTCTTGGCGTGTGAAGATGTCTCTATTTGAATCTTCCACTCTTGATACCGGCTTGATCGCTGTTTGTCAATATCATTTCGGTGAATCCGGCGAAGAGTTTCAATCGGATGATTGAAGAATGGGCGGTCGGTGTCCCCATAAACATATCAACCAACTCCCTATTGGACAAGGGTGGTTGAACTCGCTGCTAGATCTCTCCACTTACGAGC
This sequence comes from Vicia sativa, assembly GCA_021764765.1. Taxonomy (NCBI): domain Eukaryota; kingdom Viridiplantae; phylum Streptophyta; class Magnoliopsida; order Fabales; family Fabaceae; genus Vicia; species Vicia sativa. The sequence continues at coordinate 280,437,285 of CM038795.1, forward strand.
ATACTCTTTGAACTTCGTCACGACCCATAGACATGCTTTGGTTGCATGCGGTGGGTGTCAATTCGACATTGTACTACATCATGCGTGAAAGCATCAAAGTCACTCCAGTACGGATACGGTCATTCTCTGTAATACCACTCCAATTGAGTTCGGACAAACTCTCTTGAAAATAGTGCATCCTGACTTTACATCATCGATTGTGGGGATTGATTTTACGGACATAGGACTTCAAATGCGACTTAGGGCAAGACATGCCATCATACTTGGCAAAGTAGGAACTTTGAATTTGGGAGGAATCACAACACGAGCGAGACTCGGATCATCAAAATTCAGCCGGACATCTTGGTTTTCCACAGCATTGACGGTCTTCAAGTTGTTTGTACTTGTCATCTTCATAGATCTTGGCTATAATCAGGCGGTCCTCTCCTTCTCTTTAGCTCACATGGTCATCTTCACCACCCTTGGTACTCCCTCGGTATGGACACTTCCTTGAGAGGCTCGATCCATTGACCACTTTTGGACCCCCTTTGTAGCGTCACCATGTTGAGGAGACCAGCAACCTTCTTCTTCTTGTTGATGAGCTTCGGATCTTCTTGGCCTTGGACCAAAGTGGTGAACATCTGCTTGGCCAGCATTCGAGCACGGAGATCTTTGACGGTCTGTTCAAGAGCCATTTACGCTAAAATAAATAGCGAGCAAATGAAAACCAATCTCGATGTACACAGATGCAATGTTATGATATCTTGCACGATGTTTATGCAAATGCAATGCAATGTTTTCAAGGACCTTAGAGATTTAAATTTGTTAAACAAGCATGAACAAACATTTATTAGTTCTCTTTTATTCTTTTTCTTTTTAAGTACAAGAGATAGTTCAAAACAATAAAAGAAAACATAAACATCCTAAAGCTCTAAGTCTCCATGGGCGCTTCCTCTTGGTGCCGATGTAAGTGTTGATGCTTCGCTCCTCGTGAAGTAGCTTGGTCAACTCTAACACTTTCTTCTCTTGCATATGAGCTTCAAAGGTATCCCTTTCTTCCTTGAAATTTGAATCAGGATCTCTTCAAGTCTTCAAAATCGATGGCATATCAGGATGGAGACGACATAAGTGCGTCACCTATAGCAGGTTCCATAATTCTTGGTAAAGCAGTGAATGGCATCATGAGGTTTTGAGCTCGAGCTCGCACCCATTTGAGGTAAGGTTCCCAAGGAATGGAGTTGGTGCCCCAAAGTCTTGGTATCGATCTTCTTTACCATGCCCGGCGTGTAGACCTTCGTCGGTAATTCGGAGATCGTGATTGTAGTCGAACACAACATCTTGGAGAAGCATATCATGTGGACCATCTCTTGAGCAAAACCAAAGTGGCGTAGAGCTAGAAGGGTTGTAAAAATACCTCCCTTATACAAGGTGGTACATTAGGAATTCTCCTGACGCTCGATGAAGGTGAAGTCCTTTTGAGAGAATAGACTCCAACGGATATCCGAATGGAGAGTGACATCAATCTTTGAGACCATCTCGACCTTTGTTCATTCTTCAAGCTGATGGAGGAAGGTCGAAATAAACCACCTTGAAAGTAGCGGTATACAACACATGAGAATTCCTTGTCTCTTAGTAGTGCAGTGTGGAGAATGTAGGATGTCTCCAAGTAAAGTAGGCACTGGGATTGGGTGAAACAACAATGGCGTTGACATCTATGAATTGATCCGAGTTAGGAAATAGAAGACAAACCATAAATTAGCAAGGCCACAATAATCTCAAATGCATGGAAACTATCTTTGAGGATTCTCGGGCTTTCTTGATTAAGAACTTGGAAAGTAAACCCTTAACTCCACTTCTAGTTTCCCAATTGGCTTCAATATCGAGCGCTTAAGATGTAAGGCGATGCAATGTCTTCGTACTTAGGAACCTTTTCCAAACGGTGAATGGCATTTGGTCAAGAATAGGTATCCCAAGTAGCTTAGAGAACTCTTCAAGGTAGGAACCAAGCGATAATCAGAATGTAAAGCAATGGTGTTTCGGATCAAAGAAGCTGGAATAGGACATGCATCATATCTTCTTCAAAACGGAGATAACCAAATCAAGCGAGATAACCATGTCTTTTGATGGGCCCAGCATGGTGGGAATTTACGAAACCAATCCTTTGAGTTGAGAAGGATACCCATGAAGTTGATTCGGATAGTCTTTCTAGAAGCCATAATACTACAAAGCAGAGCAAAGATAAATCCTAGGTCCTTGAAATAGTTAGAAATGATATGCAATGCGAATGATGTCATGATGTCATGTTTAGCACACACAAACAATTCACACAATGAGCCTAGGGTTAAGGCTTGCATGAGGTATATGTGATTACCCTACCAAAGTTTGAGTTGGTTCATCTGTCCTATAATATAATGCGGGTTCTAGGAATCTCATATCACGAGATCTTTCTCGTGGCGCTTATTTCAATCGACGGCCAGTGGTCGATCGAAAATGTCCCAAAAGTCTAATCTCAATGGCGTAGCATCGGTATCAACCAACCTCGGTCTACACAAAGCCGGCCATCTCACTTCCTTCTAATGGCTAAGATGGGTCAATTAAGGTTCTAAAAGTTTAGTTAGCGCTTGACACCACGAAGCCAAATACTATCTTGACTTGGGAATGAAAGTATCGGGACAACCAAAGTGTCACGCGCGTAGCCATCATGTTGACCGCGTAGTTATCGTCTAGCGGTCGCGATGATCTAATGCTACTTACCTAAAAGAAACCGGATCCGGTGTAGGATCCCCAACAATATAATACCCAAGCAACCCTTAAAGATAAAGCATACAAGTCAAACAAAAGCAATAAAAGTTATCTAGAAATCCTAAGGCAATTCTCTCTTTTGGGTGTATTCCCAGTAGTCGCCGATTACGTGATACGGTGACTGACTTTGTAGGATTTTTGTATCCAAATGTCGGATAGCAAGAGTCGCCACCGACTTTTATTTTATCAATTAAGGAAGGTAAAAGTATGAAAAAAGACCTTCGTTAGATTACGAGTTCGGAGAATGGTTATGAAAAGGGAAGGTATTAGCACCCTTTCCATCCGTGATTTATTCTCGGGCTCTTAGTTGCTCTAGATCACTTTTTAAAATTGCTTTACATGTGTTTGACAAAAATGTTTTGAAAAGGCATTCGCTTTGACTTTGTAATGACTCATGTAGGAGTGTATACAAAGTGTTCGGAAATATTTTTGTTATTTTGAAAAAATTTGAACTTTGAAAAAGTGTGTGGTGTGAAAAGCATTTGATAGAGCAAGCAACTAAAGACTTATTACCCACTCAGAATTGGTCATTTTTCATACTTCTACGTTCCTTTAGAACAGCGCTAGCCATACCATTAGTTAGTAGGTAGCTCCATTCGTTGGATGTAAGCGGGACATTCGAAGGGACATCGGATGGTCATTGAAAGCAACTTGGAAGTATCCTAGCACATTCGAAGGACTATCATCATTTTTCGTGGCGACAATCGGTCAAGATCATGTATTCGGAGGCGACATCGTGGGTCTTATGATCTTTGTATCGAAGGGACTATGATGATTTGTTTGGAAACAGCGGTGCTAGAATACCTCTACGCTCGAGGGACATGACCATTTGAAATCGAAAGGCATCGAGAGAGAATTACCCTAAGGGGTGCGTGTGTAAAAGAAGTGTGTTGATTTTAGAATACATTATCTTGAAGATTAGTGTGAGCTATGTCCAATTATTATCTTGCCATACACGCCTAATTAATAGCAATTGATAAAGGTGCGAAAAGTAAAATGCGGAATGTAAAGATGCGGAAAGATAAATGTCCTACGCTATTACATGGCTTTGGGGCAGATACATAATTTAAACTTGCGGAAAATAAAAACCTAATTTAAACTATTACATCCCATGAACAATTACATTATTGGAAAATAAAACGATAAAAAGAAAACGTCCGAATCGGAGCAACCTGTGAAAGAATAAGAAAATCGGAAAATATGATGAAATCGAAATAAGAGAAAATGTTAGAAAAAATGCAATTTTTAATATGAGAAAATTAATATATGCTGGAAATAAGATAAATAAGCTAAAATAATTTTTTGGGATTTTTTGGAAAAGGTTTAATAATTAAAATGCAATTAAAAGTGAATTAAATGCTAAAATAAAAATAAATAAATATACATGCAAAAATTATATTTTTTTAATTTATTAAATTAAATAAACATTTTTATGAAAATAATGTAAAAAGAAAAAAATGTTTTTGGTAATTTTTTAATGCAAAAATAAAATCATGAAAACAATTAAAATAGCATGAAAATATTAGAAATTGAAAAATTATGAAAATAATGAAGTTTGTGAAAAAAGAAGCAAAACATGCCACGATTCGAACCCATGACCCTTGAGGGCATCTGGAAGCTTGATGGCGCCTTTACCACTACGCCATGTGTGCAAGCTTGTTTGGAATCCGGATCGAGATGGAACAGGCGGATGTCGTCTCGGCTTCCTCAGCTGCTGAAGCTTCATCGTCAGTTTGAATATTTGAAGCTAAGCGTCGGCCATTGCTCGACTAAGTCGGCAAACATCAAAATCCGAATACATAATATAAATGAATTCTAAAGCATGGTTCGATTCACAGGATCATTACAGCGCATTGGTATAGGTCTTATAGTCCAATTTTTCCATTTAAGAAAAACCTAAAATGTGTTCAGGAACCTAACTATGGCATCTTGAGTTTAGGCCATGAAAATGCAATTAAAGTACCCGAGCTTGCAATCTTCCTACTAATCACAAAACAAACACAAAACATGTTAAAGATGCATGAAAATTAAAATACGATTTTGAAATTTCAAGAACAAACCAAATTCGGTTTTCACGATTTTGGATGGTTTGGATCAAAGTGAAGGTCTGAATCGATTACGGAGATGTCGAGGAATGTGTTGGACACCTCAAAATTGATTGAAATCATTGGAACTAGGGTGCCACTTGCTTGTGTACCACAGTTTTCGGTTTGGAATAGGGTTCTTGAGCCAATTTTCCGTTCTCTCTTGATAGGTATGCATCAAGTATATATCTTTGGATGGATTTGGGATTGATTTGGGAAAAGAATTGATCAATATTCAATGGAAATCAATTTTGATTTTGTCCAAAATCAAATTTTCAAAATTTGATTAATTCTCAATCCAATCTTGCCAAATTTGATTTAATTTCGAAAATTGCGGCATTGGTGAGTTACTTGAGTCCCAAGAAAAGAATAAAATCAATCTTTCAATTAATTTTGATTTTATAATTTATTTTAAAATTTAATTTGTATTTAAATGAATAAATTCAAAATTAAATAGAAAAATAAATCAAAAATTCATGGCATTGGGCTTGGATATTCCTAATTGTATGAGGAATAAGTTAGGATGAAGAAAAAGTAGGCCCATTTGCAAAAGATTTGATTTTTTGAAGTATCTCTCTTTGTGCATTCTTCCAAAATTGCCCAACTTGTGAATGGTGTAATTTGCTCAATTTTCCACATTTTTGAGTGTTCTTGGACTTTTTGGAAAGCTCTAAGAGTCCTCTAAACAATGTCTTTGGTCTCATCTCAATTGGAGTTACCATGCTCAATATATCTTCAAAACAAAAGGTTGACTTTTTTGTTGACTTTGAAAATGACCTATAATGTTTTGAGCTATATCTCTCAAATGAAGCATTTTTTGGACATTCTTGTGAGACATGAAGTTGTAGAGAATTGAATTTCCTTCAAAATGAGCTTTGGTGGGAAAATTTGAGAAAGTATGAAAAGTTATGATCAGTCAAAGTTCAGTTGACTTTACACCTAGAAACCCTAATTTAGAAAGTTTGACTTTTGAGCAAATCTTGAGTTTTCTTGATGAATCATGATCAACCCTTGATCAAATGATGAATGTTACTTCAAAATGAAGATGTTGACCAAAAATGAAGTTTTGGTATCTTGACCACGATTGACTTTTGTCAACACCCGATTTTGACCATCCGAGCAATTATGCGAAACTTGACTTGTGAGCTTGAAACTTGACATGGAGAATCTTTGAAGCATATGGGGAGGCATGAAGGACATTGGAGATGTTGGAATTTCATCTTGACTTGAGAGATACCAAACCCTAATTTGGGTTGATTGTCTAGGAGAGAGTTTGTCTGATCAACTCTTGAGGAATCCTTGAGCATAGATGTATGAAATCTCTTGAGTAGATGGAGGGTAAATTTTGGGGTATGACAATATTGATTACTTCCAGTCTGGTCATATTCTTAAAGCAAGAAGGGATGAAAGGTATAACATGATGGTGCAAACCAGTGCGTTCAAGCATTATACGCAAATTCGGATATCATAAAATTAATATCTGCAAATTGGATTTATGATCTTCAAGCACCATCCAGGCGAATGTGCGGAATAATCAGCAGGAGTGGATAATGAAATACGAAGTGAATCAACCACCCCACCGGATGTCCTACACAGAACAAGCGAAATGATCCTCGACCGGTGTGCTCGTATATATATGCATCGTTTTACTTCAAGATCGTCAACAAGACTTGTTTAGATGATGCAAGAGATGCAACACAATCAGCGTGACACGCCTCACGGAACCATCATGACATTTTTATCGGTGATGAAGGCCTGCATGCTTATGTTTACAACACTGGTGAGGAACCTACTAGACCCAAAAGAGGTGGAGTGAGGACACGCGGTGGAGGAAGAGCACGAGGTGAAGCATTGAGCAATAGAAATGTTAGAGACAACAATGAGGAGTGATCTGTTTTCTTATTTTCCTTGTATTTTATTTTCTTAAGTTTCTTGTTAGTTTTCTTTTCTCACTTTATTTGTCGCATTGAGGACAATGCTCAATTTAAGTGTAGGGGAGGAAACCTTTGTTTTCAATTTTCAGTATTTCCCTTATTTCTATTATTTCCCTTTCCATTCAATAAATGTTTTTTGTCAAATTGATTTCCATTAAGCATTCATTTCCGTAAGTTATTCTTACTTCCATACTTTTCTTAAACCATAGCTAAAATTTTAATTTTTTTTATTCGACGCATTAGCTCGGCACATTCGGAAAGTATATAGGTTACTCATTAGGCTTCATTAGAATATTTGAGCGAGATTCGAAAAAAATAATACTGCCTTCACACCTAAATCTTCCAAATTATGCGAGATCAGTTTGAGTAATTATGATGCCAAAACCTTAAGTTTTAAGTTTTAGATCAACTCAGAGTAGTTTATAATAGCAGTAGGCACCGTCTTATCCACAAACTACGTAGGGAGTTGATGAATATAAGTGTTGATTGATAAGCGCATTTTTATATAGTATATTTGATTTAATTTTCATAAAATGTTAGTATTTTTATTTAATTATTTCATTTATTTCCATATTCGCTGGTATTTTTATTGTTTCGGTATTTTATTTTAATTAGACAAATTGAGCAAAGTGAAGAAAAATTAAAATTATTTGATTAAATGTGCAAGAAATGAAGAAAAGGGTGTGCAAAAGCAAAGTGATGGATCAAAAGATTACTATAATCATCAAAGGCCCAAAAGCAATTATCGAGGCCCAGCAAAACCTAGCCACGAACAAAGGGTGAGGCGCGTCTCAACCCCTCTGCTACATTTAGGCGCCCGCCTCGGACCCTTCCCTTAGTGGGGCGCCCGCCTCCATCATGCACGTATTACTAAACAGTTGAGGCCTGCGTCTCGATGTGATGAAGTTGGCATGAAATTTCGGGACGACCGTCTCAATTATTAGTCGGTTGGGTGAAATATTTTCGGAGAAGTGCGAAAATATTGGGAAAGAGGTTACATCCTACCACTATAAAAGGCACCTCTGAATCATAATTGCTCTCTCCGTTTTTCAGCATTCTTTTTCCAGTTTAAGAGTTTACTTTCCAGCATTATTATTTTCCATTGTAATTCAAATTCCAGCATTTATTTTCCAGCATTGTTCTTAGATTACTAGCTATTTCCCTTTTAAGCACTTTGGTTTAAATTTCTGTTGAAGAACCGGGATATTGTACGAGTTGTTTCAAGCTTCAAGAATTTATTCGAGCATTTATTTCATTCAGGTTTCTTATTTACATCGCTTTAATTTATTTAATTGATTATTTGCATGAGATTTATTTATATTGCCATGAAATTATTTATGAATGTTAAATTCTTTAATTTATTCATATGCCTTTTATGAATATATACGGCTAAATTATTTAAATATCGGTATGTAATAAGTTAATGCGAAAAATCCGAAACAAGCAGGCTTGATTATATTTTATAAAATAAACACTTTTTCGATTTAGTTATCTAATTTATTTTGTTAAAAGGCTTAGAAACCAATAAGCTGACGGTTTGAGGTTTAAAATCAGATAGTAGATAGTAGATACTAGATATTGTTTTTAAAGACTGCGACAGCGTTTTAAAACCAATTAAACTTTATTTATTTTCAAAAAGTAATTTTAAAATCAATGGGATAGCGAAAGCATACATCTGAGTTTAAAATTATAATCTTCTTCAATAGAGCGAAAGTTTGAGATAAGATTTTTAAATAAATACTTTTTGCTAAAAAAGAGATTATTATCATTTTTAGAAAATAAGCCGATTGGAAAAGGATTCTTTAGGATTAGCAATACATACGATATTCGCATTATTATTATTTCAATTAGAATTAAGTTTATTACCCAAAAATTCCCCAATTTATTTATTAATAGCTATAGCTTTACACAATAGTTTAGGATTCACGTTAGTTCGATTTATAGTCCCTTAGGTTCGATATCTTTTAAAACTACGATAGACTTGTATACTTGCGGTCTCGATTAATTTAGGCGATAAAGTCGCGATCAAGTTTTGGCGTTCTTGCAGACTATTCAAGTTGATATCGTAATTTTATTCACAGTATAGACTATAACTATTTCTTTTCCCTCGTGTATGCCAAGTAGTCGCTCTCAAGGCGGCGCACATATACCTATATATGATATCAGCGTTATCTTAGATTAAGAAGGCGAATTCAGTATTGTGAACTCAACAATCTTCCTTCGACCAAACTTCGGACATTGAAGAAGATGGTTGATCTACCTCCCTGCTCCTCGTCCTCTTAAGGACTATTTACATTCCTTCTCGGGCGGACCTCTCATACTTGATATTCTGCTCCTTTATCGCTCGAAAGCGATTTGAGCTGAAACCTTCGCTTCTTTCGCGGATTCAGTGAACCAGTTTTGGAGCTCCTCTGGCGACCCGAATCTTCATCTATCGGTGTTTATGCGATGCTGTGAACCTTTGTGGCGAATGGTGTAAACCGGCGATACAATTGCGCCTATTTCCTTTTTCTCTCGGAGGCGAGGAGCTCGCATGGCTCCGATCTCTTCCTTCAACTCAATCACCACATGGGATAAGTTGAAGAGTCTTCTTGGCTAGATATTTTCCTCCAGTAAAAGCGCTATGCTCGAGAGCCAATATCAATGGTTTGGACAAAGACAATGAATCACTCTTTGAAGCTTGGGGCAGCTATAAAGACATGCTTAGACTTTGTCCACATCATGGTTTAGAAGAATGGCTGATCATTCACCGTTATAATGGTCTCTTGTATGTCTGATTGACTACTATAGGCAACTGTGGTGGCGCGATGAATAAACCATATCTTTGAAGCAAGACAACTTAGCAAAGCATGGCTCGGAACCATTATCAATGGGGTGCGGAGAGAGAGTAGCGTAGAGAAATCTCAAGCGAAAGGTGCCATGGTTGAAGTGAATAGTGCGGATCAAGTCAGCGCTAAAGTGGAAGCTCTCACTCAAAAGCTTGAGAATCTTACCACCGCTCATGACTCTAGTGGTGCGATTGCTCAAACTTGTGACTTATGTGGTCTTCAATCACATCTTGCTCGAATGCCCACTTTTAGGAGTTCCGGTTGAACAAGCGAATTACGTCTGAAATCCTTACGATAACACATATAACCACAGGTGGAAGAATCATCCTAACTTTTCCTACAAAAACAACAATCGTTATCGCTTTGGACAAACTCCTGCTACACCACTGGTTATCCCAAAGCTATTCCAAATCATCCTAACAATGGTCCTAACACATGAATGCTCCTAGGAAGTCTAATTTGGAAATCATGATAGAGCATTTCATAGCTAACAATCCCAACTAATAAAGATGTTCAAAATCGGAATTTACACACTAATGATTAAATAATTATCTAACAAGCGATGCTTTAACATACAATAAAATGTTAGAAACACAAATATCTCAAGTAGCTCAACAGCGGCTTCTCTTTACTCCTGCTGGCTCATTTCTGGACAGCCTCGGCAATCCCAAAGGACACCAATGCTATAATCTTAGAGCGGGCAGTGTGATGGACACGTAGATCCCGAAACAATATCGGACTATGCAACAAAATTTTGTTAAACAATACGAAACTAAAGATAAACAAGAAAAGGAAAATCAAAAGATAATAATGAAGATACCACAAAAGGACCGAAGACCTTATGCCCCCACCCTTATAAACCTTATATTCCATACCCTCGAAGGTTAGCTAAAACTAAGAATGTGGGTCAATTTAAGAATTCGTGGATCTTACGAACAACTCAATGTTACAATTCCTTTTTACGAAGCTATAACTCAAATGCCCTCCTATGCTAAATTCCTTAAAATTCTATCCAATAAGAAAAAGCTAGAGGATAATGAAGCTGTCATACTTACTTTGAATGTGCGCAATTATTCAAGACACTGATGCCTCCTAAACTCAAAGATCTGGAGTTTCTCTATTCCATGTGTAATTGGCAAATTTGTCATAGACAAGGCTTTATGTGATCTAGGAGCCAATATAAGTGTGATGCCGTTATCCATATGCAAGAAACTTGACATGGAGACCAACAAAATGTCCCAGTTCATTAGCGGATAGGTCAATTAAATATCCGGGGAGTTCTTGAGAATGTTCACATGCGCATTGGCCAATTCTATATACTGATTTCATTATCATGGACATAAGGGAGGACAAAGTTACCCCAATCATTCTTGGAAGGCCTTTCTTAGCCACGGTGGTGCAATTATAGGCGTAAAAGAGAAAACTTACTTTTGAAGTAGGCGAAGAAAATCGATTTATCTCTCTCATTCACAAAGCACCGATTGAAGATACTTGTTACTTTATGGATATCATCGATGAATGTAGAAAAGAAGCTGAACTTGAAAAAAGACAATCTCGATGAAAGTGCGAATAGTAATTTAAGTGAATGCTTAGCTATAGCGCGGATCCTACACAATGTTTAAGGAAACCATCCTAGAACTTAAAACACTTCCTAAAAATCTAAGGTATGAATTCCTAGATTAGAACTTCGAGCGACGATGATAGTCAGCCTTGAGAACTTGGAGAAACAAAAGCTGAAAACTTTTACAAATTAGAAAATATCAACAGCACCAGGATATAATATCAACGATCTCAAAGGAATAAGTCCCTCTATCTGTATGCATCGCATTATGCTAGAAAGAAGATTGTAAAACTTCAAGAGAACACGGAGGAGACTAAACCCATTATTAAGCGAGGTTGTGAAAAAGGAAGTTATGAAATTGTTAGGCGGGAATCATATATCCTATATCGATAGCAAATGGGTTAGCCTTGTGCATGTTGTACCTAAGAAAGGAGGTGTCACGGTGGTCGAAAATGAGAAAGATAATAACTAATGAGTTGAATCTGGATGGAGAATGTGTATTGACTATCGAAAACCTAACAAAGCCACAGAAAAAGATCATTTCCCTTTACCATTTATTGATCGGATGTTGGGCGTTTAGCTGAACACTCTCATTTACATTTTCTTGGACTGATTTTACTGAGGTTTCTTTCGGATACCTATTCATCGATGACCAAGAGAAAACAACTTTCATGCCCTTTGGAACCTTTGCTTATAGAAGAATGCCATTTTGGTTTATGCAATGCTCTGCGACTTTTCAAAGATGCATGATGGCAATATGTGATTTTGGACAATATTATGGAAGTCTTCATGGACGATTTTCCGTTTGTGGACAAAGTTTGAAGAATGTTTAGAAAATCTAGAAGTGTATTAGACGTTGTATGAAGGTTAATCTAGTGCGGGAGAAATGCCATTTTATGGTACAAGAAGGAATTGTTTTAGGACACATTATCTCAAAGAGGAATTGAAGTCGATTACGCTAAAATCGAAGTTATTGAGACCTTGACCTCAAAATCGTTAGAAATTGAAGCTTTTTAGGACACGCGGTTTTATCGACGATTCATTAAAGATTTCTAAGATAACAAAACCCCTATGGATTATTAATGAAAGAGCCGAGTTCATCTTGACAAAAATGTTTAGAAGCGTTTCAAACACTTAAGAAAGCATTAATTTAGCCTATCATGCAGACTCAGTTGGAATGAACCTTTTGAAATAATGTGTGCCCTTGAGTGACTCGCCGTGGGTCTATTTTAGAGACGGGATAAAGACTCCGTCATATATTATGCAAGCGAACTCTAGATGAAGCGCATATGAATTATGCTACAATCGAGAAAGAATTCTTAGCGATGATCTTGGTTAGACAAGTTTCGATCCTACTTAGTAGGATCCAAAATAATCATCTGCAGATCATCTTTGTTAGATATCTCTAACCAAAGGGCGTGAACCTAGACTCCTGAGATGGATATTCTGCAAAGGTTTGATTTAGAAATCAAAGATAAGAAAGGAGCCGAAAATGTGGTATGAGATCATCTCTCTGGACTAGAAAATCAAAACATGAACAAGTCTTAGATCAATGATGAATTCGATCACGATCGTGATTGCCCACTTGGAAAACACAGACACGATAAACTCATGGGAAACCATAGCCATCTCCTCTGTGCCTTAGTGCAGTTTCGTAAATTACCTCATTGCGGCGATTACCCCAGAACTTGCCTTAGGAAGAAGAAGTTCTTCCATGATCTTAAACAATATTATTGGGATGAACCTTTACTTTTCGAGAGGTCCCGATGGAATTTTAAGCCGATGTGTTCGAAGAAGAGATTGAAAACATTATAACACATTGTCATTACACTATACGGAGGACATGCTAGTACATCCAAAACATGTGCAAAGATCTTACAATCAAACCTCTATTGGCCTAATTTATGAAGGCGTTACATGCCACCATCTTCGTCGGCGGTGTCAACGCCTTGGTAATATATCTAGAGGCGTGATGAAATGCCACAAGGCATTTTAGAAATTCGAAATCTTTGATATTATGGGGGATAGACTTTATGGGACCCTTTCCATCTTCTTGAGCATGAAGTATAC
>CM038795.1:280450642-280553455 GCA_021764765.1 Vicia sativa
CATAGATTCCCAGTAAGGGAGAAAGAAAAGGGAAGGTATTAGCACCCTTTCCATCCGTAGTTATCTACTGCCTTAGTTGCTCTAGATCACTTTAAAACTGTTTTCTGTGTGTTTGAAAATGTTTTGAAAAGGAATTTCATTGACTTTGTAATGATTCATGTAGAATGTATACAAAGTGTTTGGAAATGTTTCGCTTTTTGAAAAGAGTTTGAACTTTGACAAAACCGTGAGGTGTAAAAGCATTTTGATAGAGCAAGCAACTAAAAGTCTTATTACCTACTCGAATTGGTCGCAGATTGTTTTACGCCTTTAGAATAGCTAGCCATACCATTAGTTGGTAGGTAACTCCATTCGTTGGATGTAAGCGGGATATTCAAGGACACGGATGGTCATAGAAAGCAACTTGTAGGAAGTATCCTAGCACATCTCAAGGGATCATCATTTTTAGTATGACAATCGAGGGTCAAGATCAAGTATTCGTAAGGCTTACATCGTGGGTCTTATGATCTTTGTATTGAAGGGACTATGATGATTTGCTTTGAAGGCAACGGTGCTAGAATACCTCTACGCTCGAGGACATGACAAATTGAATTCAGAAGGCAACGAGAGAATTACCCTAAGGGGTATGTGTGAAAAGAGTGTCGATTCGGTATGTTTATCTTGAAAATTAGTGAGCTATGTTGATTGTTATCTTGCCATACACGCCTAGTTACTAGCAATTTATAGGGTGCGGAAATTAAAATGCGAATGTAAAGATGCGAAAGGTAAATGTCCCACGCTATTACATGGCTTTGGGGCGATACATAATTTAAACTTATGGAAAATAAAAACCTAATTTAAACTATTACATCCCATGAGCAATTACATTATTGGAAAAATAAAACAAGAAAAGAAACCTCAAACTAATCCGAAAAGAATGAGAAATCGGAAAATACGATGAATCGAATAAGAGAAAAAATGTTAGAAAAATGCAAATTTTTGAATGAGAAAAATATGACATGCTGGAAATAATATAAATATGCTAAAATAATTTTTTGGGATTTTTGAATGCAATTTAACAATTTAAAATGAATTAAAAGTGATTTAAATGCAAAATTATGAATAAAAATAAATATGCATGCAAAATTGTATTTTTAAATTTTATAAATTAAATAAACATTTTCAGAAAATAAATGCAAAAGGAAAAAATATTTTGATGATTTTTTAATGCATAAATAAAATTATGAAACTAATTAAAATAGATGCAAAATATTAGAAAATATGAAAATATGGAAAATAGAAAAGTTTGAGAAAAAGAAACAAACCGGTGCCAAGCGGATCGAACCGAGACCCGAGGAGTATCCGTGGAAGTGGAGCGTCTTAACCACCACGCCATGTGTCATCTGGTGTTATGGAATAAAAATGTGAGATGATGAGCAACACGCGTCGCCGTTTGGAGAAGTCAAGGCCCAGTCAGCTGGTGGACCCCGGATGGCACGAATGGACGAATCGGAACGCACGGATTTGCCACGCACGCTCACTACCGGTCAAAGAAAGTCCACGACGCCGGAGCCTAGCTCCGGTCGTCTTCTCCGATCAACCTGGAATTGAAACAAGCAAAATACGCAATAAATGGGAAGGGGACCTACCCTAAATCGGACCTTCAATCCAATGGTGCTAGTGGTTTGCCTGAAATGCTGTGTTAACCGATTCGATTCAAACAGTTCGAATAGACCTAACCATGGCAAAACGTGATTCCTACGTGTATGCTTGCATGTAAGGTATCAAATAGATTCTAATGAACCTCCTGAGCATGAATAAACACATAAAAACATTAGCAACACATGAATAATAAAATTGATTTTCAAGAGTTTACCAAATCGAGCAAGCTATAGATCGTTCGGGCAGCTTTTTGATGTAAGGACTATTGTTATCGGAGACCTGGGAGGAGGATTGGATGGTTAGATCGGCTGAAACTTGCTGGAACTTAGAATCAATTTCAAAAGTTTGTGAAATTTTTGGCAAAATAAGGGTTCTTTCTTGGGCTAGGGTTTCAGTTTGTGATACACTTGCTTGGTATTTATAGAAGAGTTTGAGAGAGGAAAAGAGTGAAAAAGATTTGATTTGGAGCATTCAATATTTTTCAAATAAAATCAATTTTTGAAAGAAATTTGATTTCTCTTCAATGCATGATCATGCACGATTTGGCAAGTGTTTTGGGCTTCCTTGGACCTCAAGTTTTATAAAATCAACCCTTTTGAAAAATATATTATTTTCATATTTTATATAATTTAATTTTGAATTAAATGTTCTAAAATTCAAAAATAAATTAATAAAATAGAAAATTGCCATGGCCAAGAATTTATGAGTCACAAATAATGTCATGAACAAGTTTGGACCAAAAGATTTTAGGCCCATTTGGAAAATTTTGTATTTTGACCAAAATGTCCTTTTGTGCAATTGTCCAAAATTGCCCAACTTCTGAATAGTGTATCTTGCTCAATTTTCCACATTTTTTAGTGTTCATGGACTTTTTGGAAAGCTTTAAGAGTCCTTTAACCAACCTTTTTGGTCTCATCTCAATTGGAGTTTCCATGCTCAAAATATCTTCAAAACAAAATGTTGACTTTTTGTTGACTTTGAAAAGGACCTGTAATGTTTTGAGCCATACCTCTCAAATGAAGCATTTTTTGAACATTCTTGTGAGACATGAAGTTGTAGAGAATTGAATTTCCTTCAAAACAAGAGGTGGTGGAAAAATTTCTGAGGAAGTATGAAGAAGTTATGATCAGTCAAAGTTTAGTTGACTTTTCATCTAGAAACCCTAATTTAGAAAGTTTGACTTTTGAGCAAATCTTGAGTTTTCTTGATGAATCATGATCAACCCTTGATCAAATGATGAATGTTACTTCAAAATGAGTATGTTGACCAAAAATCATGAAGTTTGATCGTATGTTGACCACAATTGACTTTTTATCCAATACAATTTTCAACCATCCGAGCAATGTGAGCAATCTTGACTAATTGAACTTGAATGGAGAACCTTTGAAGCTTATGAGGAGGCATGAAGACCAATGGAGATGTTGGAAGTCCATCTTGACTGAGAATTGCCAAACCCTAGTTTGGGTTGATTGTCTAGGAGAGAGTTTCGATCAACTCTTGAGGAATCCTTGAGTATGGATGTATGAAATATCTTGAGAAGATGGAGGGAAAATTTTGGGGTTTGACAATCATACTCTTCCAAGATTTTGATTTGGAAATCAAAGACAAACCAGGTTCTGAAAACCTGGTAGCTGACCATCTATCTAGAATGGAAAATCTTAAACCTGAAAAGATACCTATTAATGACGATTTTCCATATGAACATCTGGTAGCCCTGATGGATTCCGAAGGCTCAATCAAGAATGCCCCAATTTTGCAACAATAACGAGACAACTGAAGAAGTGGAAACAGTATCTACTCATATCTCACTGCCCTGGTATGCTGACTATGTCAACTACTTAGCAACGAGAGTTCTTCCACCCGATCTAACTTATCAACAAAAGAAGAAATTCATTCACGATCTCAAACATTATTATTGGGACGAACCTTTACTATTCCAACAAGGTCACGAAGGTATCTTCCATCGGTGCGTTCCAGAGAACGAAGTAGAGAACATAATTTCTCATTGTCATGAAGCCCCTAATGTGGTCACGCTAGCACTTCAAAGACCTGTGCGGAAATTCTACATGCTGGCCTTTATTGGCCCAATCTATGGAAAGATGTTCATGCGGCAATTATTAAATGCGACTGGTGTCAATGCACTTGTAACATATCTAGGCGCGATGAGATGCCTCAAAAGGGTATCCTAGAAGTAGGGGTCTTTGACGTGTGGGGAATTAACTTTAAGGGACCTTTCCCATCTTCTTTTGGTAATAATTACATACTAGTTACAATAGATTATGTATCTAAATGGATAGAGGCAGTAGCTTCCCCAACAAATGTTGCACAAGTAGTGATTAGATTATTCAAAAACATAATTTTTCCGAGATTCGGTGTGCCGAGACTAGTCATCAGTGATGGTGGCTCTCATTTCATTTCTAGAATTTTCGATAAACTTTAGCGGCTATGGAGTCCCGCACCAGAATAACACCTTACCACCCATAAACAAGCCGGAAAGTGGAAGTCTCTAACAGAGAGATTAAACAGACACTTGAGAAAAATGTTGCCACATCTTGAAAGATTGATCGCCTAAGCTATAAGCATTGTGGGCATATAGAACAAACAGACAAGACAACCATCGTAACCACACCTTCAAACAAATCTATGGTAAGTCATGCCATCTACCTGTGGAACTCGAACATAAAGCATATTGGGCTATTAAAACCCTAAATTTAAATTACAAAGCTGTTGGAGAGAAGATAATTCTAGACATCCATGAATTGGAATAGCTTAGACTAGATGCATACGAGAATGCCAAAATCTCGACTCGAGAATGTTGATAGGAGAATTGATGGGGATGGGCTTAAGATGCCATCTGGAAAGATCGATGCTGGGGAGTGAGCCGTACGCTAGGCTCTGCAGATGTTCTTGGAAGGAGCACGGAGATGGGCTTAAGATGCCATCCGAGGACTGTATGTTAGACTTTGTGCTCATCTTTGAATGAAGTTATTGGTTTGTATTGATTTTTAACCAAATATGCAGCATTCTGAAGGTGAAGAAATGTTGATAAGTAGCTGGAGATGGGCTTAAGATGCCATCCAGGGCAACTGAGTCGTACGCTAGACTCTGTAGTTGCTGTTGATAATAAGAAGGATTCAGAATAGATCTTCGTGTTGATTACTCTGAGGGGATAGTAATTTGGCAAAGTGTGGATATCTTCCCTTTTGTGCATCGGGTGTAGATCCACTGCCTGTTATCGGAGGATAACCAGGGGCGGTCTTTCAGATAGTTTTCCCGTCGAGATTCGGGGCTTAATCCTGGACCAGCTGTCGGAGGACAGCTAGGGGCGGTCTTTCAGATAGTTTTCCCGTCGATTCGGGGCTTAATCCTGGACCAAATGTCGGAGGACAAATAGGGGGCGGTCTTTCAGATAGTTTTCCCGTCGATTCGGGCTTAATCTCGACCAAATGTCGAAGTGACTTTCACTGCTGGAAAAACAAGAGAAACTTTGATAGAATATTTGTTAGTCTTATGCAAAGTATGATGCATGACAATCTGTATAAATGACATATGCATGAATTATGACTTTATGAGTAATGTATGAATGATAGATGTTGTGGTATTTCAAAACATATCCATCTTGAAGAAGATGTGGATGTTCTGCTTGAGGATTTCTGTCTTCTGCTTGGGGATTGAGTAGGTGAGAACCCCGCTTTTGAAGGAGAAGAAAGATATCCTGGATTCCTCCGATGCACTATCTGACCAAGTCTTGGGCCTAGATATTGTTGAGGAAGGTAGAGATTTGAGAAGCTCGTTGTTGGAGATCTCATATAGACCCCCGGGAGAGTCTCGGAGGAAGTCCGTTGGGGATCTTGTATGTAGATCCTGTCGGGAAAATTAGGAGGCGCTCTACTGGGGATGCTGAGTACGGATCTCACTGAAGAGAATTTGATGGTTGCTGGGAGACCGGGTTGGGGCCTGTTGGAATCTCTGACTGGAGAATAGAAGATGTAGATTTTCTCCGGTGCACTATCTGACCAAGTCTCGAGTCTGGATACCGCTGCTGGAGAAAAGGAGAATTGTTGAGAGATATCCGCTGGGGATAAACATCTTAGCTGGGGATGAAGTGTTATTGATGTAACATTGCTCAGTTGAGTGGAATCACTGCTCGTGGATTAACATATACTCCGCTGGGGAGATTTGTTGCGAGCGATACTGCTGTGGGGAAATGCATTGGTGACTTTCGTCGTCATCTCAATTCCTAGAGCCTGTAGTAACTACTTTTGTATGTCCACTTTTCGTATGTTTGTGAAGAGATTCTTATTGTCAAATGCGTATAGTCATTCAAAACAAACGTTGGACTTATTGCAAACGACAACAACAAAAATTGTAAAGAGAAAGAAGCTTGCGTTTATTTGAAAGTGGCGGCCAAGTAGTTTGTACACAAGAAAGGTAAAAAGCTATGCGGAACAACTCGTTAAGTTCCAACTATGCTAGTACTCATATATTTCGACTATCTCATCTCCTTGCTGTCGAGAAAGTGAGTAGACCGATCTCGCCATTTGAATCTTGAATGTCGATAGTAGTCTGAAGGTGTGGTTTGAAGAGACATAGTCGACGCTTGAAATCTAACTTTGCCTAGACCCCTTTCGGGTTTTCGCTCACGGATACCTTTTGCCCAAGCCGCCTTTTCGTGTTTTCGACTGCCGGGTGTACATGTTTTATATATCCTTAACTTTTGCCCGAACTTTGGTCTGCCAGATGCCCTTATTTTGCCTAGGCCGCCGGCCTAGCGGTCTCTTTTATGCGTAGTATTTTTGACTATGTCCGCTCGTGGTGTGGAAGTCTTCACCATCCATGGTGCTAAGTATCATAGCCCGCCGGAAAACATCGCCTTGACTACAAACGTCCTCGTAGGTGGGAGTCCATTTGCTCGGGATCACCCAGGTAATGATGCGCTTGACTACTAGATCACCGACTTGGTAGACCCGCTTGACCTTCTTGTTAAATGCTTTGATCATTCGCTTGATAGATCTGTCCATGGCAAATGGACGCGAGTCGCTTCTCATCAATCAAGTTAACTGTCAAGGTGAGTCTGGATCCAATCGCCTTCGTCGACTCTGGGCCCGGAGGACTCTAGTTGAGGGTATCTCAACCTCGATGGGTATGACCGCCCATACCGCATACAAGAGAGAAGGGGTTCTGATTTCATGTTGTGGTGCGATAACCATGAAGAGCAAATGGTAACATCTCATGCCAATCTTTGTAAGTCACCGCTATCTTCAGATAATCTTCTTAATGTTCTTGTTGGCGGCTTCCATTCGCCATTCATCTTAGGCCGATAAGGAGAAGAATTGTGATGTTTGATCTTGAACCTGCGGCAGAGTTCGGTGATCATCTTATTGTTGAGATTGGAACCGTTATTCCGATAATCCTTTCGAATGCCATATCGACAGATAAGATTATGTTAGATGAATCGAGCCACAACATTCTTGGTAACAGATGCGAACGATCGCTTCTACCCACTTGGTGAAATAGTCAATCGCCACAAGGATGAAACGATGTCCGCTGGAAGTGGGCTTGATTTCTCCGATCATGTCAATGCCCACATTGCAAAAGGCCAAGGAGCTGTTAGAACATTCAGAGATACTGGAGGTACGTGTACTTTGTCGGCATAAATCTCTATCTCGTGATGAATCATGTCATGAAATAATGTCACCATAGCACGCTGATATGTGGCGCCTGCGTTCTTCAGTCCGAACGGCATAACCTTGTATCAGAAAGTGCCCCACTGTGTAACAAAAGTAGTCTTTTCCATGTCTTCAGGAGCCATTTTGATCTGATTGTAACCGGAGAAACCATCCATGAAGGAGAAAACCTTATGCTGAGCGGTGTTGTCAACCAGAACATCAATATGAGGAAGTGGGAAATCGTCTTTCGGACTTGCTTTGTTCAGGTCTCTGTAATCTACACACATTCGTACCTTACCATCCTTCTTGGGTACGGGCACCACATTTGCAACCCATTGTGGATAGGAAGTAACGGCTAGGAAGCCAGCGTTGAACTGTTTCATAACTTCGGCTTCGATTTTCTCTGACATCTCAGGACGCATGCGACGAACCTTCCGCTTCACCGGGAAAACCTTTTTGTTGGCAATCGGTACCACGATATCAATGTCCAACCCCGGCATGTCTTTCGTATGACCAAGCAAAACCCAATATAGTCTCAGTATCCAACCAATCTTTCTTTAACACTGCTCTCAAGACCCGCCTCCTATCTTGATCTCTTTTCTTCACAAGACTCCATTCACAATCTCGACTTGCTCTCCGTGTGGCTGTATAACTGTTCTTCTTGTCAGCAGTCCGAAGTTCTCCTGGCACTTCACAATCTTCCTACTTCTCGGCTTGGTAGACCGGATTATCGGGTCATATTTAGCAATAACATAATCATATCAATTAGATTCGAGTGATTCTAAAGTATCACGTGGGTGTGTAAGAACACATAGCTTTTTGAAGGTGATAAAGTAAAAGAAAGAAAACACAATTGAATGAAAAAGTGCAACGAATTTATTGAATGAAAACGCAAACAATGATAATAACCCTCGCAAACGAGCCATGATGCCCCGGGCAAGGCACTAGGCTTTCAAAGTTTATTGTTCAAACATAAAGAAATACGAAAAGCAAAACAAAACAAGAGCAATTATTCCCGACTAACGGAGATTGGTATGATGTCTTCAGTCTTCCAATTGCTGAGCCCTTTGTCTGGAGTTGGGAAGATCCACTTGCTGATGTCGAAGTCGTTGTCGTTGTCCTCTATAGCATGGATTCCACTCTGGCTGATGCGGAAAGGAAGTTGGCCGACACGTTCGCGGCGTATCATCTTCTGACCTTTGATGGTGAAGCCTAAACCAGTCTTGTCGGATTTGAAAGGAAGATCAGGGAGCTGACCCCAAATAGTACTCTTTCCTTCTTCAACAGCAGCTTGAGCATCTTTCAGCGAGGCCACCCTAGGCGGAATTCGTGTAACTTCAGGAGTGACAAGAGAGTCAACAGGCATGACTCTGGGAATTGTTTCAAAAGTTTGACAAGGAGTCTCAAAGAATTCACCCTCCATCTCGAGGTATCGGAATGATCAGATGACTCACCATACTCTTCTTCACCACATATCGTAACAACCTTCCCTTCACGGCACTTCACTCGATGCGTGTGGTGAGGTACCGCCTGCCCATGTATCCAAGGCGTCCAAGTAGGCAAGTAAGCTGGACGGATGTCCATGACAAAGAAAGTAGAATCAAAAGTGGGAACCGACTTAACAGCAGAGTGAGCTTTCCGTAATCGTCTTAGAACCATCAAAAGCTCTCACAACAATGTCACCGGGTCTTAGAACCAACCTTCAACATCAAGTCGATCAAAAGCAGTCTCGAAGGATATTCGAGCGAACCGTATCCACCAAAACATGAGACAATGTAGTGCCTTGCATTCAATGTAGATGTGTAAGGCTTTGTTGTGTTTTTCGGCAGGAGTTAAATCAAGATCGAGAAACCTAGGCGTTGTTGGCAGCAGTGCTAGCAATACAAACTTCAAACTGGTCGGCTGGTAGTGTCTTGCGGCACATGAGCATTCTTCAAACTTCACCAAGCATTAGCATGAGCCTCGGAGCACAAGAGCAGAGCAAGCATGGAGATTTTGACGAGTCTCGTCCTAACTGCTCCACAACATTGTAGTCACTCTTCTTGATAATCTCTGAATTTCTCCATTTCTCGCTTGAGGTGTCTTCGAACTCCTTGGTACTTCTGTTTGAGCAGGATGAGTCACCGGTCTTTCCTCTAGCTTGGGGAATTGATTGAATAGCCGATGCGAGCCGAGTCGCGTGTCTCGTTGGAGGAGATATCCGGAGAGAACACTTTCGTTCGGGTCACCTTACTAGATCCGTGATGTTGTCAATGTCGTGAATGGTGGCTTCAACTGTAAGATCTTCAATGGTCGAGGGTCTTGCTTGACGCCATGATAGTAAACATCACCCATAATTCCAAGGAATAGCTTTATCGAGGAATACGGACCGTCCGGGAGAAGTAATGATGAGAGGTGCCACCTTAGGCACAGGATCACCGAGGAAATCCTTATTGTGTTAACATCAACATAGTCTTCGGGAAATCGTCACCCCATCCTCGCTTTAACATCTTCAATAGGAATCTTGTAGCTTGTGAACAAAGGTACTTCACCATGTAATCATATTTTCCACTGGCTGCCCCAAGGTATCGCATACAGATGGTACAGCTTCATTTGCATTGTCAATTCAACTTAGACATTTCTTCACACAACTTATGCACAGGTGGTTTCGTAAATAGTACCTCACGGTTATCCATCATGCATCAACACGCCTTCTCAACCAAGCATGCATCGTGCGGATGGGCACCAAAGACAATCTGGCATCCGGATTGACACCGGCTTGTAAAAATTCTTCTTAATACCATCAAAGGAATGGTCAAGTCATCTATGTTGAAAACAAGTATCTTCTCCAACGGCATTGGAACTTGTCATGATTAGGTATGGTGCATGATCACATTCGAGTCTCAACAGAGGATCAAACTCAATCGCTTAGCTCAATCATATCCTCGAATCTTGTTCTTCGAGCCCAACAATCATCAGTACTATGTCCTAGGCTATTGGAATGGTAAGCACACTTAGCATTAGGATTGTATCTCGGAGAGGAAGTATTGACATTCGAGGAGGATCCTCAAGGTAATCACTCGCTTTCAACATGTGTTGCAAGGCTTCATGACAATGGCATGTTGATCTTTGTAAACTGCCTTCGTGCTGCGTTCTGGTTACGCCGCTGTCTCGCCGAGGTTGTGCCGATGTAGGATTGAGATCACAACCGCCCCACAGATTGAGCGCGGTCGGTCTTGGCTCCTTTTCGACCATACACAAGATTGACTTCTTTCTTACCACCAAAAGATCTTTTCGCAAAGATTTGAAGATGTCTCTACTGAATCTTCCCACTTTGATACCAGCTTCAATACGCTCGCCGTCAATATCACTCGGTGAATCCGGTCAAGAGTTTCCAATCGATGATTGAAGAATGGGCTCACTGTTCCCATGAACATATCAACCAACTCCCCTATTGGACAAGGGTGGTTGAACTCTACCGCTAAATCTCCATTTCGAGCATACTTTGAACTTTCATCACGACCCATAGACATGCTTTGTAGTTGCATCGAGTGTCATTCAAAGATTGTACTCATACTGTCTGTAGAAAGCATCAGCCAAGTCACTCCAAGTACGGATACGGTCATTCTCTAGCTGATAATACCACTCCAATTGAGTTCCGGACAAACTTTCTTGAAAATAGTGCATCCACAACTTTCTGTCATCAGTGTGGGGATTGATCTTCTGGACATAGGACTTCAAATGCAGCTTAGGGCAAGACATGCCATCATACTTAGCAAAAGTTGGAACTTTGAACTTGGGAGGAATCACAACACCAGGGACAAGAATCAGATCATCAAAATTCAGCCCGGACATCTTCAGGTTCTCCACAGCATTCAGGCGGTCTTCAAGTTGTTTGTACTTGTCATCTTCATCAGAGTATTGGCCATCATCAAAGTTCTTCTCAAGCTCAGGCTGACTGCCTTCACCATCACCCTTGTTACTTTGCTCATCCTCCTTCTTGACACTTCCTTCAGAGAGCTCAATTTTACTAACCACTCTAGGACCTCCTTTGTAGCGTCTGCCCATGTTGAGAAGACCAACAACCTTCTTTCTGTTGATGAGCTTCTTCGATCTTCTTGGCCTTGGACCAAACTCGGTGAACATCACGAAACCGAGCATTCTGAGCTGGAGATCTTTGACAGATGCTCAAGAGCCATTTTCGCTAAAATAAATAGCGAGCAAATGAGAAAACCAATCAATGTACCTGTGATGCAATGTTATGCTATGATATGCAATGTTTATGTGAATGCAATGCAATGTTTTCAAGGACCTTAGAGATTTAAATTTGTTAAACAAGCAATGAACAAACATTTATTAGTACTTTTCATTATTCTTTTCTTTAAGTACAAAGATAGTTCAAAACAATAAAAGAAAATATAAATCCTAAAGCTCTAAGTCTCCATGGGCGCTTCCTCTGCCGATGGTAGTTGATGTTTCGCCTCCCGTGAAGTAGCTTTGTCAACTCTAGCACTTTCTTCTCACTTATAACACGAGCTTCAAATGTATCCCTCTTTGAGGAATCCAGGATCTCTTCAAGTCTTCAAAATCAGTAGGCATGTCGGATGGAGAATAGTATAGGGTACGCCACCTATAGCAACAGTTCCATAATTACTGTAAAACAGGTGTGAATGGCATCATGAGGTTTGAGCTCGAGCTCGCACCCATTTGAGGTAAGGTTCCCAAGGAATGGAGTTTGGTGCCCCAAAGTCTTGGTATCAGTCTTCTTTACCATGCCCCAAGCGGTATGAACCGGTAATTCTCGAGATCGTGATTGTAATCAACACAATATCTTGAGAAGCATATCATGAGGACCATCTCTTCGAGCAAAACCAAACTGACGGAGAGCTAGAGAAGGTTGTAAGTAATACCTCCCTTATACCAAGTAGTGGTACATTAGGGAATTCCTCAACGCCAATGAATGTGAAGTCCTTTTGAGAGAAAAGACTCCAACGGATATCCGAATGAGAGAGTGACATTAACCTTGAGACCACTTCAACCTTTGTTCGCTCTTCAAAATCGATGGAGGAAGGTGCTAAATAAACCACCTAGAAAGTAACGTATACAACACATGAGAGTTCCTTGTCTCTAGTAGCGAAAGTGTGAGAGAATGCAGGATGTCTCCAAAGTAGGCACGGATTGCGGTAAGGAACAACTTGATGGCGCTGACATCTATGAATTGATCCGAGTTAGGAATAGAACCAAACCATAGATTAGCAAGGCCACAATGTCTTCAAATGCATGGAAACTCATAACTTTGAGGAATTCTCGCTTTCTTAATTAGGAACTTGAAAGTAAACCTTAACTCCACTCTAGTTTCCCAATTGGCTTCAATGTCCGAGCGCGATGTATGGATGTCGTTCGCATTTAGGAACCTTTTCCAAACCTGAATGGCATTTGGTCAAGAATAGGTATCCCAAGTAGCTTAGAGAACTCTTCCAAGGTAGGAACCAACCGATAACTGGAATGTAAAGCAATGGTGTTTGGATCAAGAACCTGAATAGGACATGCATCATATCTTCTTTAAAACCGAGATAACCAAATCAAGTAGATAACCATGTCTTTGATGAACTGAGCATGGTCGGGAATTTCAAACCAATTCTTGAGTCGAGAAGGTATACCCATGAAGTTGATTCGATAGTCTTTCTAGAAGCCATAATCCCAAAACAGAAAGCAAAGATAAACCTTAGGTCCTTGAAATAGTTAGAAATGATATGCAATGCAAATGATGTCATGATGTCATGTTTGGCACACAAACAACCACAATGAGCCTAGGTTAAGGCTTGTATGAGGTATAGGTGATTACCCCACCAAAAGTTTGAGTTGGTTCATCCCGTCCTATAATAGTAACCGGTTCTAGGAATCTCACATCATTGATCTTCTCGTAGGCATTTATTTCAATACGACTACCAAGTGGTCGATCGAAAATATCCCAAAAGTCCGATCTTAATGAGCGAGCATCGAGTATCAACCAACCTCGTCTACACCAAAGCCGCCATCTCACTACCTTCTAATGGCCAAGATGGGTCAATTAAGGTTCTAAAAGTTTAGTTAGCGCGATGACACCACGCAGAAGCCAAATACTATCCTCAACTTGGGAATGAAGAGTATCGACATCCAAAGTGTCACGCTAACGTAGCCATCATGTTGACCGCTTTGATATACGCCTAATGGTCGCGACGATTTATTGCTACTTACCTAAAAGGAAACCCGATCCGGTGTAGGATCCCCACAAATATAATACCCAAGCAACCCTTAAAGATAAAGCAAGCAAGTCAAACAAAAAGCAATAAATGTGATCTAGAAATCCCTAAGGTATTCTCTCTTTAGTGTTTCCCACAGTAGTCATCGTGATACGGTGAACCGATTTTTAGTGTTTTTGTATCGCAAATGTGCGGATAGCAAGAGTCGCCACCGACTTTTATTTTTATCCAATTAAGGGAAGGTAAAAGTACGAAAAGACCTTCGTTAGATTCTCGAGTAAGGGAGAAAGTTATGAAAGGAAGGTATTAGCACCCCTTTCCATCCGTAGTTATCTACGGCTCTTAGTTGCTCTTAGATCACTTTAAAATTGCTTTCGTGTGTTTGAAAATGTTTTGAAAAGGCATTTCGCTTTGACTTTGTAATGATTCATGTAGGAATGTACAAAGTGTTTGGAAATGTTTCTTTTTTGAAAAGAGTTTGAACTTTGACAAAAGTGTGAGGTGAAAAGCATTTTGATAGAGCAAGCAACTAAAAGTCTTATTACCTACCGAATTGGTCGTTTTCGTATTGTTTTACTTCCTTTAGAATAGCGCTATCCATACCATTAGTTGGTAGGTAACCCATTCGCTGGATGTAAGCGGACATTCGGGACATCGGATGGTCATAGAAAGCAACTTGAGGAAGTATCCTAGCACATTCAAGGACTATCATCATTTTTAGTAGGCGACAATCGAGGGTCAAGATCATGTATTCGAGGCTACATCGTGGATCTTATGATCTTTGTATTGAAGGGACTATGATGATTTCTTGAAGGCAACGGTGCTAGAATTTCACTCGAGGGACATGACATAATTGAATTGAAGGCAACGAGAGAATTACCCTAAGGGTGCATGTGTGAAAAAGTGTGTTATCAGTATGTTTATCTTGAAAATTAGTGAGCTATGTTGATTTTATCTTGCCATACACGCCTAGTTACTAGCAATTTATAGGTGCGGAAATTAAAATGGAATGTAAAGATGCGGAAAGGTAAATGTCCCACGCTATTACATGGCTTTGGGGCGATACATAATTTAAACTTGCGGAAAATAAAAACCTAATTTAAACTATTACATCCCATGAGCAATTACATTATTGGAAAATAAAACAAAGAAAAGAAACCGTCTGAACGAATAACTCAAAAGAATGAGAAATGGAAATACGAGATGAATCGAATAAGAGAAAAATGTTAGAAAATGCAAATTTTGAATGAGAAAATATGACATGCTGGAAATAATATAAATATGCTAAAATAATTTTTTGGGAGTTTTTGAATGCAATTTAACAATTTAAAATGAATTAAAAGTGATTTAAATGCAAAATTATGAATAAAAATAAATATGCATGCAAAATTGTATTTTTAAATTTTATAAATTAAATAAACATTTTCAGAAAATAAATGCAAAAGGAAAAAATATTTTGATGATTTTTTAATGCATAAATAAAATTATGAAACTAATTAAAATAGATGCAAAATATTAGAAAATATGAAAATATGGAAAATAGAAAAGTTTGAGAAAAAGAAACAAAACTGGTGCCAGTGCGGATCGAACCGGAGACCTGGAGGAGTATCTGTGAACAGGGAGCGTCTTAACCACCACGCCATGTGTCATCTGGTGTTATGGAATAAAAATGTGAGATGATGAGCAACACGCGTCATTGCTTGGAGAAGCCGCGCCTGGCCACCGTGGACCTTGATGGCACGAATGGACGAATTGGAACGCACGGATTTGCCACGCACGCTCGCTACCGGTCAAAGAAAGTCCACGACGCCGGAGCCCTAGCTCCGGTCGTCTTCTCCGATCAACCTGGAATTGAAACAAGCAAAATACGCAAAATAAATGGGAAAGGGGGACCCTACCCCCCTAAATCGGACCTTCTGAATCCAATGGTGCTAGTGGTTTGCCCTGAAAATGCCTGTGTTAATCGATTCGATTCAAACAGTTCGAATTGACCTAACCATGGCAAAACATGATTCCTACGTGTATGCTTGCATGTAAGGTATCAAATAGATTCTAATGAACCTCCTGAGCATGAATAAACACATAAAAAACATTAGCAACGCATGAATAATAAAATTCGATTTTCAAGAGTTTACCAAATCGGAGCAAGCTATAGATCGGGTTCTGGGCAGCTTTGGCTTGATGTAAGGACTGGTATTGCTTGCTGGAGACCTCAGGAGGAGGATTGGATGGTTAGATCGGCCTGAAACTTGCTGGAACTTAGAATCCCGAATTTCAAAAGTTTGTGAAATTTTTTGGCAAAATAAGGGTTCTTTCTTGGGCTAGGGTTTCGTGTGGCTTATGATACAGCTTGCTTGGTATTTATAGAAGAGTTTGAGAGAGGAAAAAGAGTGAAAAAAGATTTGATTTGGAGCATTCAATATTTTTCAAATAAAATCAATTTTTTGAAAGAAATTTGATTTCCTCTTCAATGCATGATCATGCACGAATTTGGCAAGTGTTTTGGGCTTCCTTGGACCTCAAGTTTGGTATAAAATCAGCCATTTTGGAAAAATACATAATTTCTCATTGTCATGAAGCCCCTAATGTGGTCACGCTAGCACTTCAAAGACCTGTGCGGAAATTCTACATGCTGGCCTTTATTGGCCCAATCTATGGAAAGATGTTCATGCGGCAATTATTAAATGCGACTGGTGTCAATGCACTTGTAACATATCTAGGCGCGATGAGATGCCTCAAAAGGGTATCCTAGAAGTAGGGGTCTTTGACGTGTGGGGAATTAACTTTAAGGGACCTTTCCCATCTTCTTTTGGTAATAATTACATACTAGTTACAATAGATTATGTATCTAAATGGATAGAGGCAGTAGCTTCCCCAACAAATGTTGCACAAGTAGTGATTAGATTATTCAAAAACATAATTTTTCCGAGATTCGGTGTGCCGAGACTAGTCATCAGTGATGGTGGCTCTCATTTCATTTCTAGAATTTTCGATAAACTCTTAGCGAAGTATGGAGTCCGGCACCGCGTAACAACACCTTACCACCCATAAACAAGCCGGAAAGTGGAAGTCTCTAACAGAGAGATTAAACAGATACTTGAGAAAAATGTTGCCACATCTTGGAAAGATTGATCGCCTAAGCTTACATGAAGCATGTGGGCATATAGAACAGCGTACAAGACAACCATCAGAACCACACCTTTCAAACAAATCTATGGTAAGTCATGCCATCTACCCGTGGAACTCGAACATAAAGCATATTGGGCTATTAAAACCCTAAATTTAAATTACAAAGCTGTTGGAGAGAAGATAATTCTAGACATCCATGAATTGGAATAACTTAGACTAGATGCATACAAGAATGCCAAAATCTATAAGGAATGAACTAAGGAATGACACGACATACGCATCTCTAGGAAAAAATTCAATGAGGGCGTGTAGTGCCTTTGTTTAACTCCGCACTTAAACTATTTCCAAGAAAACTCGCTACCAATGGTCGACCTTTGAAGTTATTAAAGTACTCCCAAGTGGCGCTATTGAAATTAAAGGAAAAACTAGTGATCTGTTTATTGTAAATGGGAACCGTTTGAAGCACTACCATTGTATCAAAAATAGAGATTACTCAGCTAGTGTGAGACTTATACAGTTGTCGGTTGAGTCATCAAAATAGTTTTTTGATTTTCAAAATAGGTCGAGGTTCCGACGTTAAACAAAGCGCTTTGTGGGAGGCAACCCTACATTTTTATTTTATTAAAAAAATTCTATTTATTAAAAGTTTTAATTTTTTTATCGTTGAATGTTTTTCTTAAAGTTTTTATAACAATTTTCTATTCTTTTCTTCTTTTCTATTTTTAGGCATTAGGCCGATTGGTTAGGATTACTTTATTCATCATCAGCATCCTACCTACTGCAACTTGACGTTGGAGTTCCTCAGTTCTTTGCAGTACAACCCTGATATTGGTTTAGGGTTGTCCAGAAGGTTGGTCTCATTCAGATTATTTGGTTTTACTCACAGGTTCAACATCCGTGAACTTGCTGCTCTTTTGGATTTCCCTATTAGTGCCGATGTTGTCATTGAGATTCCCGATGACGAGTTTATGGACAGCCAGCTTGACTATTTTTGGGGAGAGATATTTGATTTGCGACAGGAGAGCTCTATTCCTAGACACTCGTCAAAGATTCATAACCCAACTA
The DNA here is from genome assembly GCA_021764765.1 of Vicia sativa. Taxonomy (NCBI): domain Eukaryota; kingdom Viridiplantae; phylum Streptophyta; class Magnoliopsida; order Fabales; family Fabaceae; genus Vicia; species Vicia sativa. The sequence goes on from CM038795.1 coordinate 280,468,368, forward strand.
TAAGGTATTTCCACATGATTCTGGCGTTTACCTTATTTGGAAAACCTCAGAATCATACGTTTATTATGTTCTGTGTGTTTCAATCCAGACCGGTGGTTGGTGTAACACGGTGAACTGACTTTGTAAGATTTTGTATCGCAAATGTGCGGATAGCAAGAGTCGCCACCGACTTTTCTTTTATCCAATTAAGGGAAGGTAAAAAAGTACAGAAAAAGACCTTCGTTAGATTCTGAGTAAGGGAGAAGTTTATGAAAAGGGAAGGTATTAGCACCCCTTTCCATCCGTAGTTATCTACGGGCTCTTAGTTGCTCTTAGATCACTTTAAAATTGTGCTTTCTGTGTGTTTGACGAAAATGTTTTGAAAAGAATGCTCTTATGCTCTGAGGCTCATGCTAATGCCTTGGTGAAGTTTCTGAAGAATGCTCACGTACCGCAAGACACTACTACTGACCAGTTTGAAGTTTGTATTGCTAGCCTGGCTGCCACCAGCGGCCTAGGCTTCTCTGATGCTGATTTGACTCCTGCCGGAAGGAAACACAACAAAGCCTTGCACATTTCTGTTAAATGCAAGGGCATTACATTGTCTCATGTTTTGGTCGATACCGGTTCTGCTCTGAATATCCTTCCGAAGACTGCTTTTGATCGACTTGATATCGAAGGGTTGGTTCTGAGACCCAGTGATATAATTGTGAGAGCTTTTGATGGTTCTAAGCGAACAGTACTTGGAGAGCTCACTCTGCCTGTTAAAGTCGGTTCCCAGACTTTTGATTCTACTTTCTTTGTCATGGACATCCGTCCAGCTTACTCTTGCCTACTTGGACGCCCTTGGATACATGGGGCAGGCGCTGTTACCTCTACCCTGCATCAGAAGCTGAAGTACCCGGTGAAGGGGAAGGTTGTTACAGTATGTGGTGAAGAAGAGTATATGGTCAGTCATCTACAGTCATTCCGATACCTCGAGATGGAGGGTGAATTCTTTGAGACTCCTTGTCAAACTTTTGAAACAATTCCCAGAGTCATGCCTGTTGACTCTCTTGTCACTCCTGAAGTTACACGAATTCCGCCTAGGGTGGCCTCGCTGAAAGATGCTCAAGCTGCTGTTGAAGAAGGAAAGAGTACTATTTGGGGTCAGCTCCCTGATCTTCCTTTCAAATCCGACAAGACTGGTTTAGGCTTCACCATCAAAGGTCAGAAGATGATACGCCGCGAACGTGTCGGCCAACTTCCTTTCCGCATCAGCCAGAGTGGAATCCATGCTATAGAGGACAACGACAACGACTTCGACATCAGCAAGTGGATCTTCCCAACTCCAGACAAAGGGCTCAGCAATTGGAAGACTGAAGACATCATACCAATCTCCGTTAGTCGGGAATAATTGCTCTTGTTTTGTTTTGCTTTTCGTATTTCTTTATGTTTGAACAATAAACTTTGAAAGCCTAGTGCCTTGCCCGGGGCATCATGGCTCGTTTGCGAGGGTTATTATCTGTTGTTTGCGCGTTTTCATTCAATAAATTCGTTGCACTTTTTCATTCAATTGTGTTTTCTTTCTTTTACTTTATCACCCCTTCAAAAAGCTATGTGTTTCTTACACACACCCACGTGATACACTGCAGAATCACTCTAAATCTCGTTGATAACAGTTATGCTATTGCTAAATATGACTTTGATAATCCGATCTACCAAGCCGAAGACGAAAGTGAGGAAGATTGTGAAGTGCCAGGAGAACTTGTCAGACTGCTACAGCAAGAAGAACGAGTTATACAGCCACACGAAGAGCAAGTTGAGGTTGTGAATTTGGGTACTGATGAAGACAGAAAAGAGATGAGAAAAATGCGAGGAAATCGAGGAAATCGAATAAGAGAAAAATGTTAGCAAAAATGCAAATTTTTAAATGAGAAAAATATTTCATGCTGGAAATAACATTAATATGCTAAAATAACTTTTTTGGGATTTTTTGGAGGTAATTTAATAATTAAAAAACAATTAAATGTGATTTAAATGATAAATTAACAATTAAATTAAATATGCACGCAAAATATTTTTTTGGTGTTTTTAATGCATGATGAAAAATTGTTGAAATTAAATTAAAATGAATGCAAAATATTAAATAAAATATGAAAATAATTGAAAAAATGGTAGAGTTAGTAAAAAGAAGAAAAACAAGTGGTCCTGGTGAGAATCGAACCAGTGACCTTGCTTTCACAAACCCAAAGCCATGACCAATCGAACTGCCATCGCTTGGAAACCGGAGCGAGTGGATTGTGCAAGTCACCGTTGCATTGTCCCTGCCAAACTTCATCTTCTTCGCTTCAAAAATTTGAAATATCGGCTTTGGTTCGACGCTATGGCCCTCGCTAACATCAAAATCATGTACAAGCAATATAAATGAAATCTAAACCATGGTTCATCTGTCTTGGTCCATCGATCACCGAGGGCATCGGTTTATTCCAATTTATCCTATTAAGAGAAACCCTAAATCGTGGCCGAAACCCCTATGGTGATTCGTGTTCGTGCCATAGAAACTCAATTAAACTCGCCGTAAAGCTTGTAAACTTCAGTCTAATCACAAAACAACAACAAATCATGTTAAAATGCATGAATAATGGAAATCAATTTTGAGAAAAACATGAACAAACCAAATTCGGATTTCGTGATTCTTGATGCTTTTGGACAATGTGAAGGTCTGGATCGATTCAGGAGGTATCAAGGAATGTGTTTGGATGCTTGGAATCAATTGAATCGACTTGGAACCGTGGCTGCCAAGTTTTGTATAGCACGCATTTTTTGAGCTTGAATAGGGTTTCTCCAGCCAATTTTTCTACCCTAATTCGTGTGGCATGTATTCTATATATATAGTAGATGGAATTGGAGCTGATTTGAGAAAGAATCAATCATCAATCAATGCAAAATATATTTGATTTTGTACCAAATCAAATTTTCTCTTTGATCAATTTCAATCAATTTTGCCATATCCAATCAAATTTCGAAATTTGTTGGCTTTATTGAGTTGCTTGGATCTCAAGGAAGAGAGAAAATCAAATTTGTAATTAATTTTGATTTTATACTTTATTTTTGAATTTAATTTGTATTTAAATGAATAAAATACAAATTAAATAGAAAATAAAATAAAAATTCGTGGCATTGGGCTTGATATTCCTAATTGTATAAGGAACAAGTTTGATGAAGAAAAGTAAGCCCATTTGCAAAAATTTTGATTTTTAGAAGTATCTTTGTGCATCCTTCAAAATTGCCTAAATTGTGAATGGTGTATCTTGCTCAATTTTCCACATTTTTGAGTGTTCTTGGACTTTTGAAAGCTCTAAGAGTCCTTAACCAACCACTTTGGTTTCATCTCAATTGGAGTTTCCATGCTCAATATATCTTCAAAACAAAATGTTGACTTTTGTTGACTTTGAAAGGACCCGTAATGTTTTGATCCATACCTTCCAAATGAAGCATTTTTGAACATTCTTGTGAGACATGAAGTTGTAGAGAATTGAATTTCCTTCAAAACAAGAGGTGGTGGAAAATTTCTGAGAAAGTATAGTTATGCTCACCAAAGTTTGGTTGACTTTTCACTATGAATAGAAAGTTTGACTTTTGAGCAAATCTTGAGTTTTCTTGATGAATCATGATCAACCATTGATCAAATGATGGATGTAACTTCAAAATGAGGATGTTGACCAAAAATTATGAAGTTTGACTGTATGTTGACCATAGTTGACTTTTTGTCCAATACAACTGATTTTTAACCATCTGAGCAATTGTCTGAGGAAACTTGACTTGTGAGGCTTGAAACTTGACATGGAGAATCTTTGAAGCATATGAGGAGGCATGAAGACCATTGGAGATGTTGGTAGTCCATCTTGATCTGAGAAATACCAAACCCTAGTTTGGGTTGATTGTCTAGGAGAGGGTTTGTCTGATCAACCCTTGAAGAATCTTTGAGTATGGATGTATGAAATATCTTGAGAAGATGGAGGGCAAATTTTGGGGTATGACAGTTGGTATGTCATTTATGCTTTCTCGTCTCCTGAGTATAGCCCAAGGTCCTCATGGCCCGATATGTTGGTATTTATTGACTATGATCGTTAATGCCTTATTTTTGAGAGAGCCATTGTCCCGTCTGACCCCTGCTACTGACTTTATTTCGCTGGACCTGTCTCTTTGTTTTAATGGTGGGATGATTAGATATTTAGAGCCGAGTCAGTTTCAATTACTGATTCATCATGAGCCGATCTACGAGTTCACGCTTCCTAACATAGAGCGCTCTAGTGTGCACGACAAGAAAAATTGGATTTACGACCTGGAAGGAGTAGCTAAGAATGACATAGAAGAAGAAGAGTCTGATCCTTTAACACCTCCCCACTATTATGACCCTCCAGCAGGATTAGACGAGTCTGACCTATATAAGGTTGAGATGATTGAGATGATCGTGGATGATCTTGTTACATCGTCTCTACTTGAATGCCATCCAGCTTGGGATCCACCCACAACACCTGTTGCTAATGTTGTCCAGATTCCACATCCTAATTACGTTGTTGCTATTGATGCACTCACGACGGAGCTTGTTGCTATTTGTTCAGATCTTACCTCACTCCGCAGAGATTTTTTTGGTTTCATGGATCTAGTTACGACGAATCTGGATCACCTTTTTCAGTAGTTTAATTCTAGAGGTGGCTGATTTATGTTTTTAGAACATTGAGGGCATTGTTCTCTCTAAGTGTAGGGGAGGAGTGTTTATTTAGGATTTCTAGTTTTTCATTAGCATCATTTGTTATTTCTTAGTTAGATTTATTTATTTGTTTTAGTTATTTATTTTTCCGGAATTATTTATTCATTTGAGTATTTTCAATATCAGTATTTATGTTCCATTTATTTATGTTATCGGTATTTATTTCTCATTATGCTATTAATATATTATGATGTTATTGTGTTATCGTGTTCACCTCAAAATAAAAATGCATTCATATTAATCTAGTAGACCTAGTGATATAACTATCTTTGAATAATACACCTATGACACACCTAATCGTCACTTCATTGTCTCACATGCTCAATTTATTTTTCTAAACTAAGACATTGAAATGACACAAGCATGCCATGCCATGGTCTACAAGAGAAAAGAATCTCATGTATGCTGACACATCTCGACCGTGCAGTACCTAGATTCCGTTGGGAATCAAGGCCCTAACGACTGCTACAAGGAGGCATGTGGCCTTTAACTGCCAATGTAACCCACTGCTACACCTCTATTTTCCATCCAAACGTTATAACACTCGGCCATCCATGTTCCTCATTCATTCCTATTCATTTTCACTTTAAACCATTTCAAACCATTTTCAAACTACCCATCTATTTCATTTTCATTCCATACCAACAAACACCACCCTAAATACCATTCAATACCTCCACGAACCTTTTCTCCACCATTAAAACCTTACTTCTATATAAACTCTTGAGAGAATTTCACCATTACACCAAATTTCTTCTACAACTCTTCTACTTTTTGAAAAATATTGTTTCCAACACCTTTCCCAAATGGCCAGAAGAGCTCAAGAAGAAAGAGAGGAGCCAGACCTCACTGATATGGTATTCAGAAATGGAGACGCCTGACACCGACAAGAGAAACTTTATCAGAAGTTTCATCAGAGAGGTATTGTCCCGACGAAGTATGTCGATATAGATTGTTTACTGATTTTGGATTGCTTGAAAGTGTGCAATTTATGCTCCATGAATCTGGTCTACACCACATTGCCACTATGAATCTTCCAACTTATGAATCCCTCACGTTGGAGTTCTTGATTTCTTTTTCCTATCAAACACCACCTACTCCAGAAGCTGGTCAATATCTAATCTGCCAGCTATATTCAGACTATTCAACATCGAGTACACCATGAACCAAGCGACTATGAGTCAGGTACTTCACTTTCACCATGGAGAGGGTGTGGAATATAGAATTATGACTGAAGAAGATTGGACAGCAAGGTCGTTTGAAATTTGGGAACGTTTAACTGGTCGTCCTGTCAATGATTAGGTAGAACTTTTGTCCACTCACATCCACAACCCGTGCATCCGCTATTTCCACCGTGTCCTAGCCAATATAGTGTTCGAGCGAGCAAACAACAACAAGGTGAACGCTAAGGAAATGTATTTTCTACACTGCACCTTCACTCCTGATCTTAATATAAATGTTTATCCATTCCTTCTCAACCACATACAGTCGCTTTATCAAGAAACGCAAGCACATCACTTTTCTATATAGGGGGGCATAGTCATCGCTATTGCCCAATATCTGAATTTTCAAGACAAGTTGGATCAACTACCTTATTGGGAAGCCGAGTTTCTTGATATTTGTGATACGGTGAACTGACTTTGTAGGATTTTTGTATCCAAATGTGCGGATAGCAAGAGTCGCCACCGACTTTTATTTTTATCCAATTAAGGGAAGGTAAAAGTAATGTAAAAGACCTTCGTTAGATTCTCGAGTTCGGGAGAATGGTTATGAAAAGGGAAGGTATTAGCACCCTTTCCATCCCGTTTTATTCTACGGGCTCTTAGTTGCTCTAGATCACTTTTAAAATTGCTTTCGTGTGTTTGACAAAATGTTTTGAAAAGGCATTTCGCTTTGACTTTGTAATGACTCATGTAGGAGTGTATACAAAGTGTTCGAAATGTTTTGTTATTTTGAAAAGAATTTGAACTTTGAAAAAGTGTGTGGTGTGAAAAGCATTTGATAGAGCAAGCAACTAAAAGACTTATTACCAACCTTAATTGGTCGCCATACTTACGTCCTTTAGAACAGCGCACCATACCATTAGTTAGTAGGTAGCTCCATCTGTTGGATGGGTGATGACATTGAAGGGACATCGGATGGTCATTGAAAGCAACTTGTAGGAAGTATCCTAGCACATCTCAAGGGACTATCATCATTTTCAGAGGCTTGACAATCGAGGGTCAAGATCATGTATTCGGAGGCTACATCGTGGGTCTTATGATCTTTGTATCGAAGGGACTATGATGATTTGTTTGGAAGGCAACGGTGGTAGAATACCCCACGCTCGAGGACATGACCATTTATAAAAGGAAAGTGCAAATGGAATGTAAAGATGCGGAAAGATAAATGTCCCACGCTATTACATGGCTTTGGGGGCGTATACATAATTTAAACTTATGAAAATAAAAACCTAATTTAAACTATTACATCCCATGAACAATTACATTATTGGAAAATAAAACGATAAAAAGAAAACGTCCGAATCGGAGCAACCTGTGAAAGAATAAGAAAATCGGAAAATATGATGAAAACGAAATAAGAGAAAATGTTAGAAAAAATGCAATTTTTAATATGAGAAAATTAATATATGCTGGAAATAAGATAAATAAGCTAAAATAATTTTTTGGGATTTTTTGGAAAAGGTTTAATAATTAAAATGCAATTAAAAGTGAATTAAATGCTAAAATAAAATAAATAAATATACATGCAAAATTATATTTTTTAATTTATTAAATTAAATAAACATTTTTATGAAAATAATGTAAAAGAAAAAATGTTTTTGTAATTTTTAATGCAAAATAAAATCATGAAAACAATTAAAATAGCATGAAAATATTAGAAATTGAAAATTATGAAAATAATGAAGTTTGTGAAAAAAGAAGCAAACATGCCCAGCCGGATTCAACCCATGACCCTTGAGGGCATCTGAAACAAGAGCGCCTTTACCACTCACGCCATGTGTGCAAGCTTGTTTGGAACCGGATCGAATGGAACAAAGATGATGTCGCCTCTGCTTCCTCAATCGCAAGTCATCGTCCCATTTGAATATTTGAAGTTAGCGCCGGCCATTGCTCGATGCTAAGTCCCTGCAAACATCAAAAATCCGAATACATAATATAAATGAATTCTAAAAGCATGGTTCGACCGGATCATTAACGCATTGGTATAGGTCTTATAGTCCAATTTTTCCATTTAAGAAAACCCTAAAATGTGTTCAGAACCCTAACTATGGCATCTTGAGTTTCCGGCCATGAAAATGCAATTAAAGTACCCAGAAAGCTTGCAATCTTCCTACTAATCACAAAAACAAACACAAAACATGTTAAAGATGCATGAAAATTAAAATACAATTTTTGAAATTTCAAGAACAAACCAAATTCGGTTTTCACAATTTTGGATGGTTTGATCAAAGTGAAGGTCCAATCGACTCGAGATGTCAAGGAATGTGTTGGACACCTCAAAATTGATTGAAATCGACTGGAACTAGGGCTGCCACTTGCTTGTGTACCACGGTTTTTTCAGTTTTGGAATAGGGTTCTTGAGCCAATTTTTCCGTTCTCTCTTGATAGGTATGCATCAAGTATATATGCTGGATGGATTTGGGATTGATTTGGGAAAGAATTGATCAATATTCAATGGAAATCAATTTTGATTTTTGTCCAAAATCAAATTTTCAAAATTTGATTAATTCTCAATCCAATCTTGCCAAATTTGATTTAATTTCGAAAATTGCTGGCATTGGTGAGTTACTTGAGTCCCAAGAAAAGAATAAAATCAATCTTTCAATTAATTTTGATTTTATAATTTATTTTAAAATTTAATTTGTATTTAAATGAATAAATTCAAAATTAAATAGAAAAATAAATCAAAAATTCATGGCATTGGGCTTGGATATTCCTAATTGTATGAGGAATAAGTTAGGATGAAGAAAAAGTAGGCCCATTTGCAAAAGATTTGATTTTTTGAAGTATCTCTCTATGTGCATTCTTCCAAAATTGCCCAACTTGTGAATGGTGTAATTTGCTCAATTTTCCACATTTTGAGTGTTCTTGGACTTTTGGAGCTCTAAGAGTCCTCTAAACAATGTCTTTGGTCTCATCTCAATTGGAGTTACCATGCTCAATATATCTTCAAAACAAAAGGTTGACTTTTTTGTTGACTTTGAAAATGACCTATAATGTTTTGAGCTATACCTCTCAAATGAAGCATTTTTTGGACATTCTTGTGAGACATGAAGTTGTAGAGAATTGAATTTCCTTCAAAATGAGCTTTGGTGGGAAAATTTCTGAGAAAGTATGAAAAGTTATGATCACCAAAGTTCAGTTGACTTTTCACCTAGAAACCCTAATTTAGAAAGTTTGACTTTTGAGCAAATCTTGAGTTTTCTTGATGAATCATGATCAACCCTTGATCAAATGATGAATGTTACTTCAAAATGAAGATGTTGACCAAAAATCAGAAGTTTTGACTGTATGTTGACCATTTGACTTTTGTCCAATAACCGATTTTCAACCATCTGAGCAATTGTCTGAGGAAACTTGACTTGTGAAGCTTGAAACTTGACATGGAGAATATTTGAAGCATATGGGGAGGCATGAAGGCCATTGGAGATGTTGGAAGTTCATCTTGACTTGAGAGATACCAAACCCTAATTTGGGTTGATTGTCTAGGAGAGAGTTTGTCTGATCAACTCTTGAGGAATCCTTGAGCATAGATGTATGAAATCTCTTGAGTAGATGGAGGGCAAATTTTGGGGTATGATAACTGCCCTGCTCAATCTTCTTGTACTGGAGGGTTAGATTGACACGCTTGTCTTTCGTGACCTGAGGTAGAAGATGATTGAACACCGAGTACACCGAAAATTTGCACTGTTGGTGGATGATGGAACTTACTGTATGCCATTTGATACTTACTGGAGGATGAGTGACGCTAGACCTCGAGAATGTTGATAGGAGAATTGACGGAGATGGGCTTAAGATGCCATCTGGAAAGATCGATGCTGGGGAGTGAGCCATACGCTAGGCTCTGTAGACGTTTCTGGAAGGAGCATGGAGATGGGCTTAAGATGCCATCTGGAGGGAGTCATACGTTAGACTTCGTGTTCATTTCAGAATGAAGTTATTGGTTTGCATTGATTTTTAACCATATATGCAGCATTCTGAAAGTGAAGAAATGTTGACAAGTAGTCGGAGATGGGCTTAAGATGCCATCCAGGCAACTCGAGTCGACGCTAGACTCGTAGGTTGTTGATAATAAGGGATCGTAATAAATCTTCGTGGTCGATTACTCGAGGGAGATTGTAGTTGGCAAAATGTGGATAGCTTCCCCGCAGGCATCGGGTGTTTGATCCATTGCTCGTTATCGGAGGATAACCGAGGTGGTCTTTCGATAGTTTTCCGCCGGTTCGGGCTTAACTCGACCACCGTCGGAGGACAACCAAGGCGGTCTTTCGATAGTTTTCCCGTCATTCGGGCTTAATCTGGACTGCTTTTGCTGTAAGTGATATACCTATTTTGGAGAAAACAAGAGAAACTTTGATAGAATATTTGTTAGCTTTATGCAAAGTATGATGCATGACAGTGTATATGAATGACATATGCATGAATTATGACTTTATGAGAAATGTATGAATGATAGATGTTGTGGTATTTCAAAACATATCCATCTTGAAGAAGATGCGGATGTTCTGTTTGAAGATTTCTGACTCCTGCTTGGGGAATTGTGTAGGTGAGAACCCCGCTTTTGAAGGAGAAGAAAGATATCCTGGATTCCTCCGATGCACTATCTGACCAAGTCTTGGGCCTAGATATTGTTGAGGAAGGTAGAGATTGAGAAGCTCGTGGTTAGAGATCTCATAGACCCTGCTGAGGAGAGTCTGGGAAGCGATCTATTGGGGACCTTGTATGTAGATCTGCTGAGGAAATTTAAGAGGCGCCACGGGATTCTCGAGTGTAGATCTCACGAGAGCATTTGATGGTTGCCGAGACCGGCTAGAAGAGTCGGAGTCCGCTGTAATCTGCTGGGAATAAAGGTGTATGTTCCTCCGATGCACTATCTCGACCAAGTTTCGAGTCCGATACCGCTGGGAGAAGGGGAGGATTGAGACACGTCACTGGGATGAATACCTTGACCGGGATGAGGTGTTACCGGTTGAGACCGATGTAACATTGCTCAGTTGAGTGGAATCATGCTAACATATTCTCCGATGGGAATGGTGTGTTGTGAGTGACGCCTTTGGGGACTGCCTGGGGGAACTATTTGTGACTTTCATCGCATCCCAACCCGGAGCCCAGAGTAAGTACTTTGTATGTTCACTTTTCGTATGTTTGTGATTAGATTCTTATTGTCAAATGCGATAGTCATTCAAAGCAAACGTTGGACTTATTGCAAATAACAACAACAAAATTGTAAAGAGAAAGAAGCTTGCTTATTTGAAAGGTGGCATGTATGGCCAAGTAGTTTGTACACAAGAAAGGTAAAAGCTATGAAACAATCTTGTTAAGTTCCAACTATGCTAGTACTCATATTTCACTATCTCATCCCTTGCCAAGAGAAAGTGAGTAGACCGATCTTCGCCATTTGAACCTTGAATCGATAGTAGTCGAAGCAGGTGATCCGAAGAGACATAGTCGTACGCTTAAATCCCTAACTTTGCCTAGACCGCCTTTTGGTTTTCACCACCGATACTTTTTGCCCAAGCCGCCTTTTCGTGTTTTCGACTTGCCGGTGTACATGTTTTGTATATATCCTTAATTTTGCCCGAACCTTTTGGTTCGCCAGATGCCCTTATTTTTGCCTAGGTTCGCCGACCCAGCGGGTCTCTTTATGCGTAGTATTTTTGACTATGTCTCGCTCACAGGTGGTGGGAAGTCTTCACCATCCATGGTGCTAAGTATCATAGTCCCGAAAATATGTTCTTGACTACAAATGGTCCCTCATAGGTGGGAGTCCATTTGCCCCCTCATCACCTTGTGGAAGAATGATGCGCTTGACTACTAGATCACCGACTTGGTAGACTCGGTGTTTGACCTTCTTGTTAAATGCTCGATCATTCGCTTTCGATAAATTTGTCCATGGCAAATGGATGCGAGTCGCTTCTCATCAATCAAGTTAATCTGGTCAAGGCGAGTCTGGACCCAATCGTCTTCATCTAACTCGCCTCCCGGAGGACTCGTTGAGGTATCTCGAACCTCGATGGGTAAGACGGCTTCCATACCGTGATAAGAGAGAAGTTGCCCCTCGGATGTTCGTGTCGAAGTGCGATAACCATGAAGAGCAAATGGTAACATCTCATGCCAATCTTTGTAAGTCATCGTCATCTTTTGATAATCTTCTTAATGTTCTTGTTGGCGGCTTCCATCGCGCCTTCATCTTAGGCCGATATGGAGAAGAATTATGATGTTGGATCTTGAACTCAGTGCAGTTCTGATCATCTTGTTGTTGAGATTGGAACCGTTATCTCGTGATAATCCTTTCGGAGTGCCATACCGACGATAAGATTATGTTTGATGAATCGAGCCACAACATTCTTGGTAATGATGCATACGAGGCGCCTCTACCCACTTGGTGAAATAATCTATTGCCACAAGGATGAAACGATGTCCATTGGAAGTCGGGCTTAATTTCTCCAATCATATCAATGCCCCACATTGCAAAAGGCCAAGGAGAAGTTAAAACATTCGAGATATCGGAGGTACGTACTTGTCTCGCATAACCGCACTTGTGACAAGATCGAGCATAGCGTGACAATCAGCTTCCATGGTAGACCAATAGTAACCTGCTCTCAAAATCTTCTTAGCCATGGTGTGTCCACCGGAGGGTACCAAATTCGTCGTAACTCTTCCATGATGCGCATTGTCGCTTTCTCGTCTACACAATGGAGTAAGCACAAGTCGTGGCGCTTTGTATAAGATGTCGTGTCGAGGAAGAATTTAGATGCAAATCTTCTCATGAACTTCTTATCATTAATGATGCCCTCGGGATATTCCCGAGTCTCAAGATACCTCTTCACGTCATAGTACCAAGGTTTCTTCTCGCCAAGCTCACAACAATACGTCTTCCAAACTTCTCAATGATGATCCGGGAGCCTCGTTGTCCCATCCGACCTGAACATGGATGACATAGTAGCCAACGTGCCCCGCCAACCGATTCTCTTCTCGTGGAATATGATTGAAAGTGATCTCTTCAAAGTAGGGATCAAACTTAAACATGCTCGATACGGAATGAGATTCTGGATGTTTCGTATCCCACTCGCCTTCGATCGATCACTAAAGTCGAGTCTCCATACACTTGTAAGAACTTGACTCTTAAGTCAATAGCAGCCTTTAAGACCCATGATGCACGCTGTACTCGCCATGTTGTTAGTGCAATCGAACATAATCGGTGAAAGGCGATGTCCATCAGGGATGAATGATGGCGCCAATGCCATTGCTAAGTGCATTCGAGGCTCCATCAAAGACCATAGTCCATCGGGATCCTTGTTCGTGTCCTTCGTCTGGCCGGTTCTTCGCAATCGAACTAGTAAAACATCTTCATCTGGAAATTGAACCGCATAGACGATAGTCATCTACGGCTTGATGAGCTAAATGATCGCTACTATACTTCCTTTGATCGCTTTCGAGAAGTGTACTGATGTCATATTCTTGGCCAAGATCATTTGCCATCTTGCTATTCTTCCCGAGAGAGTGGTTTCTAAGATGTATTTTATCTGATCCATCTTGGAAATCAATAAGTAGTGTGAGTCAACATATATCGCCTTAGTCGGCATGAAAGCAGCCCAAGCCAAAGCGCTGTAGTTTCTCAAGTCGTGAGTATCTTGTTTCACATCGGTAAACTTTTGCTAAGGAAGTATATTGCATGCTCTTTCGACTGCACTCGCCATGTTGCCCCAACACACACCCCATTGAATTCTCTAACACCGCCAAGTACATGATAAGAGGTCTTCCTTCTAGCAAGCATCGTAATGAGGATTCGTAGGTATTCCTTGATTTTGTCAAAAGCGATCCGCAATCGCCGCTCCATTCCACTACTTGATCTTCTTTAGTAACTTGAAGATTGGCTCACAGTAGCTTAGTGTGCAATGAATCGCAATGTAGTTCAATCGCCCAAGAAACCTCCTCGACTTCCTTCTCGTGCGGGAGTTGGCATCTCTTGAATAGCTTTAACCTTGGGATCAACATCAATACCTTTACCACCGACAACAAACCCTAGGAGTTTTCCTGATCCGACTCCAAAAGTGCACTTGTTGGGATTAAGTCTCACCGTACTTCTTCAATCACAAATAGTTTCGCAAATGATCAAGATGTTCTTCTTCACCGGATCGAGCTATCACGTCGCCGACGAGACCTCTATCTCGTGATGAATCATGTCATGAAATAATGTTACCATAGCACCGATAGTGGCGCCGCTTTTAGTCCGAACGCATAACCTTGTAGCAGTAGTGCCCCATCCGTAACAAAAGTAGTCTTCCATGTCTTCGAGCCATTTTGATCCGATTGTAACCGAGAAACCATCCATGAAGGAGAAAACCTTATGCCGAGAGTGTTGTCAACCGTAACATCAATATGAGGAAGTGGGAAATCGCCTTCGGACTCGCTTTGTTCGATCTCAGAATCAACACACATTCGCACCTTACCATCCTTCTTAGGCACAGCACCATTAGCAACCCACCGGGATAGAGGTGACAGCTAAGAAACCGCATTGAATCGCTTCATAACTTCGCTTTGATTTTCTTCGACATCTCAGACGATGCGACGAACCTTCTCGCTTTCATCGAGAAAACCTTCTTTTGTCGGCAATCGTACCACAATATCAATGTCTAAACCTCGCATGTCTTCGTATGACCAAGCAAAACCTCAATATAGTCTCTCGTAGCATCCGAACCAACCTTTTAACACCGCTCAAGACCCGCTCCTATCTTGATCTCTTTTTCCTTCACAAGACTCCAAATTCACAACCTCAACTTGCTCTTCGTGGTGGTCAGATAACTCTTCTTCTCACTGTAGCACCGCAAGCTTCTCGGCACTTCACAATCTTCCTCACTTTCGCCTTTCTTGCTAGATCGGATTATCAAGTCATATTTAGCACTAGCATAATGTTATTAACAAGATTCGAGTGATTCTGCATGTATCACGGGTGTGTAAGAACACATAGCTGGGTGATAAAGTAAAAGAAAGAAACAAACAATTGAATGCAAAAGTCCAACGATTTATTGAATGAAAATACGTAAACGATAAATAATAACCTCGAACGAGCCATGATGCCCTGCAAGGCACTAGGCTTTCAAAGTTTATTGTTCAAAACATAAAGAAATACGAAAAGCAAAACAAAACAAAAGCAATTACTCCCGACTAAAGGAGATTGGTATGACGCCTTCTTCCAATTGCCGAGCCCTTGATCCGAGTTGAAGATCCACTTCGATGTCGAAGCCATTGTCGCTGCTTCTATAGCATGAATTCCACTGATCGATGCGGAGGAAGTTGGCCGGCACGCTCAAGGCGATCATCTTCCGGACTTCGATAGTGAAGCCTAAACCAGTCTTGTCAAATTTGAAGATCGTGGAGTCCCCAAATAGAACTACCTTCTTCAATAGCAATGAGCATCTCTCAACGAGGCCATCCTAGGCGGAACTTTAGCTCTTCAGAGGACGGAGAGTCAACAGCATGACTGGGAATTGTTTCAAAAGCTTGGCAGTATGCTTCAAAGAATTCTCCTTCCATCTCGAGGTATCGGAATGACCGTAGATGATCACCATATATTCTTCTTCACCACATACCGTGACAACCTTCCTTTCACCGGTATTTCAGCTGCATGCAAAGTAGAAGTACAAATACCGCCCCATGTACCCAAGGGCCCGAGTAGACAAGAGTAAGTCGACGGATGTCCATGACAAAGAAGGTAGGAATCAAAAGTCCGGGAACCGACTTTAACAGTGCAGAGTGAGTTCTCCAAGCACCTCGCTTAGAACCATCAAAAGCTCTCACGATAATGTCACCGGGTCTCGAATCAACCCTTCGACATCAAGTCGATCAAAAGCAGCTTCGAAGGATATTCAAGTAACTGCATCCACCAAAACATGAGACAATGTAGTGCCTTTGCACTCAACCAAGACAACCATCGTGTGATGGGCACCAACGACAATTCTCCGGGCATCCCTGATTGACACCGGCTTGCAACAAATTCTTCTTAACAATACGAGGGATGGTCAAGTCATCTATGTTGAAAACATAAGTATCATCACCGACAGCGTTGGAACTCTTGTCATGGTTAGCATAGGCGCTGATCACATCTCGAGTCTCAACAGGAGGTCAAACTCAATCGCTTAGCTTCAATCATATCGAATCTTGTTCTTCGTGAGCCCAACAATTGTCGGTCGGTTCGGCTATTGGAATGGTAAGCACACTTAGCATTAGGATTGTATTTCTGAGAGGAAGTGTTGACATTCGAGGAGGATCCCTCAAGGTTATCCTGCTCAACATGTGTTGCAAGGCTCACAAAGGCATGTTGATCTTCGTGAACCGCTTCGGGCGCTGCTCGCCACGCTGTCTCACCGATCAGGCCGATGTAGGATCGAGATCACAACCGCCCCCAGTATCGAGCACGGTCGGTCTTGGCTCTCTTTTCCATACACAAGATGGCTTCTTTCACCACCAAAAGATTTCTTCAGGCAGCGTGAAGATGTCTCTATTTGAATCTTCCCACTCTTGATACCAGCCTTCAATACGCCGTCAATATCACTTGAATCCGTCAAGAGTTTCCAATCGATGATTGAAGAATGGGCCGCCGTTGTCCCCATAAACATATCAACCAACTCCTATTGGACAAGGGTGGTTGAACTCGCTTAGATCTCTCCACTTCGAGCATACTTTGAACTTCGTCACGACCCATAGACATGCTTTGTAGTTGCATGAGTGGGTGTCAATTCAAGATTGTACTCATACTGTCCGAGAAAGCATCACCAAGTCACTCCAAGTACGGATACGGCCATTCTCTAGTCGATAATACCACTCCAATTGAGTTCCGACAAACTCTCTTGAAAATAGTGCATCCACAACTTTCGTCATCAGGGATTGATTTTCCGGACATAGGACTTCAAATGCAATTTGGGCAAGACATGCCATCATACTTGGCAAAAGTAGAACTTTGAATTGGGAGGAATCACAACACCGTGAACAAGACTCGATCATCAAAATTCAGCCCGACATCTTCGTTTTCCACAAAGATTCGACGGTCTTCAAGTTGTTTGTACTTGTCATCTTCATCGAGTATCGGCTATAATCGTAGCGTCCTCCTTCTTTTTGGCTCATCATCTTCACCACCCTGGTACTCCCCCGTATGGACACTTCCTTCAGAGCTCGATCCGATCGACCACTTTGACCCCTTGAAGGCTCTACCCATGTTGAGGAGACCAACAACCTTCTTCTTCTTGTTGATGAGCTTCTTCGATCTTCTTGGCCTGGACCAAGCCAGAACATCAATAAACCGAGCATCCGAGCTCGAGATCTTTGAGATCTGCTCAAGAGCCATTTCGCTAAAATAAATAGCGAGCAAATGAGAAAACCAATCTCCAATGTACCGTGATGCAATGTTATGATATGCATGTTTATGCAAATGCAATGCAATGTTTTCAAGGACCTTAGAGATTTAAATTTGTTAAACAAGCATGAACAAACATTTATTAGTTCTCTTTTATTCTTTTCTTTTAAGTACAAGAGATAGTTCAAAACAATAAAAGAAAACATAAACATCCTAAAGCTCTAAGTCTCCCATGGCGCTTCCTTGGTGCCGATGTAAGTGTTGATGCTTCGCCTCGTGAAGTAGCTTGGTCAACTCTAACACTTTCTTCTCGCTGCATAGCATCGAGCTTCAAAGGTATCCTTTCTTCCTTGAGTGAATCCGTGATCTCTTCAAGTCTTCAAAATCGAGGGCATATCCGGATGGAGAACAGATAGGTACGCCACCTATAGCAACAGTTCCATAATTACCGTAAAACAAAGCGTGAATGGCATCATGAGGTTTTGAGCTCGAGCTCGCACCCATTTGAGGTAAGGTTCCCAAGGAATGGAGTTCGGTGCCCCAAAGTCTTGTATCGCCTTCTTACCATGCCCCAAGCGTATGAACCTTCGCTTGAATTCGAGATCGTGATTGTAGTCGAACACAACATCTGGAGAAGCATATCATGTGGACCATCTCTTCGCAAAACCAAACCGACGAGAGCTAGAGAAGGGTTGTAAGTAATACCTCCCTTATACCAAGGAGTGGTACATTAGGAATTCTCCACAACCGATGAAGGTGAAGTCCTTTGAGAGAATAGACTCCAACGGATATCCGAATGGGAGAGTGACATCAATCTTGAGACCATCTCAACCTTTGTTCATTCTTCAAACTCCGATGGAGGTGCAAATAAACCACCTTGAAAGTAACCGATACAACACATGAATTCCTTGTCTCTTAGTAGTACGAGTGGAGAGAATGTAGGATGTCTCAAGTAAAGTAGGCACAGATCATGGTAAGAAACAACTTGATGGCGCTGACATCTATGAATTGATCCGAGTTAGGAAATAGAACCAAACCATAAATTAGCAAGGCCACAATAATCTCAAATGCATGGAAACTCATAACTTTGAGGAATTCTCGGCTTCTTGATTAAGAACTTGAAAGTAAACCCTTAACTCCACTTCTAGTTTCCCAATGGCTTCAATATCCGAACGCTTAAGATGTAAGGTCGATGTAATGTCTTCGTACTTAGGAACCTTTTCCAAACCGTGAATGGCATTTGGTCAAGAATAGGTATCCCAAGTAGCTTAGAGAACTCTTCCAAGGTAGGAACCAACCGATAATGGGAATGTAAAGCAATGGTGGATCAAAGAACCTGGAATAGACATGCATCATATCTTCTTCAAAACCGAGATAACCAAATCAAGCGATAACCATGTCTTTTGATGAACCGAGCATGGTCGGAATTTCAAACCAACTTTGAGTTGAGAAGGGATACCCATGAAGTTGATCGGATAGTCTTTCTAGAAGCCATAATACCCTACAAAAGAGCAAAGATAAACCCTAGGTCCTTGAAATAGTTAGAAATGATATGCAATGCGAATGATGTCATGATGTCATGTTTAGCACACACAAACAATTCACAATGAGCCTAGGTTAAGGCTTGCATGAGGTATATGTGATTACCCTACCAAAAGTTTGAGTTGGTTCATCCCGTCCTATAATAGTAACCGGTTCTAGGAATCTCACATCACGATCTTCTCAGAGGCGCTTATTTCAATACGACGCCAAGTGGTCGATCGAAAATGTCCCAAAAGTCTAATCTCAATGAGCGTAGCATCGAGTATCAACCAACCCTCGGTCACACCAAAGCCGCCATCTCACTACCTTCTAATGGCTAAGATGGGTCAATTAAGGTTCTAAAAGTTTAGTTAGCGCTGATGACACCACGCAGAAGCCAAATACTATCTTCAACTGGGAATGAAGAGTATCGACAACCAAAGTGTCACGCTAACGTAGCCACATGTTGACCGCGAGTTATACGCCAGCGTCGCGATGATCTAATGCTACTTACCTAAAAGGAAACCCGGATCCGTGTAGGATCCCCAACAATATAATACCCAAGCAACCCTTAAAGATAAAGCATACAAGTCAAACAAAAGCAATAAAAGTTATCTAGAAATCCCTAAGGCAATTCTCTTTGGGTGTATTCTCACAGAGTCGCCAGCCTGGATACGGTGAACTCGACTTTGTAGGATTTTTGTATCCAAATGTGCGGATAGCAAGAGTCGCCACCGACTTTTATTTTTATCCAATTAGGAAGGTAAAAGTAATGTAAAAGACCTTCGTTAGATTCTCGAGTTGGAGAATGGTTATGAAAAGGGAAGGTATTAGCACCCCTTTCCATCCGCAGTTATTCTACGGGCTCTTAGTTGCTCTAGATCACTTTTTAAAATTGCTTTCGTGTGTTTGACAAAAATGTTTTGAAAAGGCATTTCGCTTTGACTTTGTAATGACTCATGTAGGAGTGTATACAAAGTGTTCGGAAATGTTTGTTATTTTGAAAAGAATTTGAACTTTGAAAAGTGTGTGTGAAAAGCATTTGATAGAGCAAGCAACTAAAAGACTTATTACCCACCGTAATTGGTCATTTTCATACTTCATCGCTTTAGAACAGCGCTAGCCATACCATTAGTTAGTAGGTAGCTCCATCTGGATGTAAGCGGACATTCGAAGGGACATCGGATGGTCATTGAAAGCAACTTGTAGGAAGTATCCTAGCACATTCAAGGACTATCATCATTCGAGGCGACAATCGAGGGTCAAGATCATGTATTCGGAGGCGACATCGTGGGTCTTGTGATCTTTGTATCGAAGGGACTATGATGATTTGTTTGGAAGGCAACGGTGCTAGAATACCTCTACGCTCGAGGGACATGACCATTTGAAATCGAAAGGCATCGAGAGAGAATTACCCTAAGGGGTGCGTGTGTAAAAGAAGTGTGTTGATTTTAGAATACATTATCTTGAAGATTAGTGTGAGCTATGTCCAATTATTATCTTGCCATACACGCCTAATTAATAGCAATTGATAAAGGTGCGAAAAGTAAAATGCGGAATGTAAAGATGCGGAAAGATAAATGTCCTACGCTATTACATGGCTTTGGGGCAGATACATAATTTAAACTCATGGAAAATAAAACCTAATTTAAACTATTACATCCCATGAACAATTACATTATTGGAAAATAAACGATAAAAGAAAACGTCCGAATCGGAGCAACCCGTGAAAGAATAAGAAAATCTAAAATATGATGAAATCGAAATAAGAGAAAATGTTAGAAAAAATGCAATTTTTAATATGAGAAAATTAATATATGCTGGAAATAAGATAAATAAGCTAAAATAATTTTTTGGGATTTTTTGGAAAAGGTTTAATAATTAAAATGCAATTAAAAGTGAATTAAATGCTAAAATAAAAATAAATAAATATACATGCAAAAATTATATTTTTTTAATTTATTAAATTAAATAAACATTTTTATGAAAATAATGTAAAAAGAAAAAAATGTTTTTGGTAATTTTTTAATGCAAAAATAAAATCATGAAAACAATTAAAATAGCATGAAAATATTAGAAATTGAAAAATTATGAAAATAATGAAGTTTGTGAAAAAGAAGCAAAACATGCCCTGCCGGATTCGAACCCATGACCCTTGAGGGCATCCGAAAAGGAGCGCTTTACCACTACGCCATGTGTGCAAGCTTGTTTGGAACCGGATCGAATGGAACAAAGATGATGTCGCCTCCTGCTTCCTCAATCGCGCCAAGCTTCATCGTCCTGCATTTGAATATTTGAAGCTGCCGGCCATTGCTCGACGCTAAGTCCTTGGCAAACATCAAAAATCCAGAATACATAATATAAATGAATTCTAAAAGCATGGTTCGATTCCTGGGATCATTACGAACGCATTGGTATAGGTCTTATAGTCCAATTTTTCCATTTAAGAAAACCCTAAATGTGTTCAGAACCCTAACTATGGCATCTTGAGTTTCCGCCATGAAAATGCAATTAAAGTACCGTAAAGCTTGCAATCTTCCTACTAATCACAAAACAAACACAAAACATGTTAAAGATGCATGAAAATTAAAATACGATTTTTGAAATTTCAAGAACAAACCAAATTCTTTTCACGATTTTGGATGGTTCGATCAAAGTGAAGGTCCGAATCGATTCGAGATGTCAAGGAATGTGTGGACACCTCAAAATTGATTGAAATCGACCGAACTAGGGCTGCCACTTGCTTGTGTACCACGGTTTTTTCAGTTTTGGAATAGGGTTCTTGAGCCAATTTTTCCGTTCTCTCTTGATAGGTATGCATCAAGTATATATGCTGGATGGATTTGGGATTGATTTGGGAAAGAATTGATCAATATTCAATGGAAATCAATTTTGATTTTTGTCCAAAATCAAATTTTCAAAATTTGATTAATTCTCAATCCAATCTTGCCAAATTTGATTTAATTTCGAAAATTGCTGGCATTGGTGAGTTACTTGAGTCCCAAGAAAAGAATAAAATCAATCTTTCAATTAATTTTGATTTTATAATTTATTTTAAAATTTAATTTGTATTTAAATGAATAAATTCAAAATTAAATAGAAAAAATAAATCAAAAATTCATGGCATTGGGCTTGGATATTCCTAATTGTATGAGGAATAAGTTAGGATGAAGAAAAAGTAGGCCCATTTGCAAAAGATTTGATTTTTTGAAGTATCTCTCTATGTGCATTCTTCCAAAATTGCCCAACTTGTGAATGGTGTAATTTGCTCAATTTTCCACATTTTTGAGTGTTCTTGGACTTTTTGGAAAGCTCTAAGAGTCCTCTAAACAATGTCTTTGGTCTCATCTCAATTGGAGTTACCATGCTCAATATATCTTCAAAACAAAAGGTTGACTTTTTTGTTGACTTTGAAAATGACCTATAATGTTTTGAGCTATACCTCTCAAATGAAGCATTTTTTGGACATTCTTGTGAGACATGAAGTTGTAGAGAATTGAATTTCCTTCAAAATGAGCTTTGTGGAAAAATTTCTGAGAAAGTATGAAAGTTATGATCACCAAAGTTCATTGACTTTACACCTAGAAACCCTAATTTAGAAAGTTTGACTTTTGAGCAAATCTGAGTTTTCTTGATGAATCATGATCAACCCTTGATCAAATGATGAATGTTACTTCAAATGAAGATGTTGACCAAAAATCAAGTTTTGACAGATGTTGAACAGCTTGACTTTTGTCCATACAATCGATTTTCAACCATCTGAGCAATTGTCTGAGGAAACTTGACTTGTGAAGCTTGAAACTTGACATGGAGAATCTTTGAAGCATATGGGGAGGCATGAAGGACATTGGAGATGTTGGAATTTCATCTTGACTTGAGAGATACCAAACCCTAATTTGGGTTGATTGTCAGGAGAGTTTGTCCGATCAACTCGAGGAACCTCGAGCATAGATGTATGAAATCTCTTGAGTAGATGGAGGGTAAATTTTGGGGTATGACAATATTGATTACTTCCAGTCTGGTCATATTCTTAAAGCAAGAAGGGATGAAAGGTATAACATGATGGTGCAAACCAGGGTCGTTCCAAGCATTATTCTGCCAAATTCAGATATCATAAGAATTAATGTCGCTGCAAATTGGATTTATGATCTTCAAGCACCATCCCCTGGAGCGAATGTGCGGAATAATCAAGCAGGAGTGGATAATGAAATACCAGAAGTGAATCAACAACCACCCCAACCAGATGTCCTACCACAAGAACAAGCAGGAAATGATCCTCAGCCAGCTGTGCTCGACGCTATATATGCATCGTTTTTACTTCAAGATCAGCGTCAACAAGACTTGTTTAGATGATGCAAGAGATGCAACACAATCAACGTGACACCGCCTACTGGAACCATCATGACATTTTTTATCTGACTGATGAAGGCCTGCATGCTTATGTTTACAACACTGGTGAGGAACCTACTAGACCCAAAAGAGGTGGAGTGAGGACACGCGGTGGAGGAAGAGCACGAGGTGAAGCATTGAGCAATAGAAATGTTAGAGACAACAATGAGGAGTGATCTGTTTTCTTATTTTCCTTGTATTTTATTTTCTTAAGTTTCTTGTTAGTTTTCTTTTCTCACTTTATTTGTCGCATTGAGGACAATGCTCAATTTAAGTGTAGGGGAGGAAACCTTTGTTTTCAATTTTCAGTATTTCCCTTATTTCTATTATTTCCCTTTCCATTCAATAAATGTTTTTTGTCAAATTGATTTCATTACATTCATTTCGTAGTTATTCTTACTTCCATACTTTTCTTAAACCATAGCTAAAATTTTAATTTTTTTTATTCGACGCATTAGCTCGGCACATTCGGAAAGTATATAGGTTACTCATTAGGCTTCATTAGAATATTTGAGCGAGATTCGAAAAAAATAATACTGCCTTCACACCTAAATCTTCCAAATTATGCGAGATCAGTTTGAGTAATTATGATGCCAAAACCTTAAGTTTTAAGTTTTAGATCAACTCAGAGTAGTTTATAATAGCAGTAGGCACCGTCTTATCCACAAACTACGTAGGGAGTTGATGAATATAAGTGACTGATTGATAACGCATTTTTATATAGTATATTTGATTTAATTTTCATAAAGAATGTTAGTATTTTTATTTAATTATTTCATTTTATTTCCATATTACGCTGGTATTTTTATTGTTTCAGGTATTTTATTTTAATTAGACAAATTGAGCAAAGTGAAGAAATTAAGAGAATTATTTGATTAAATGTGCAAGAAATGAAGAAAAAGGGGTGTGCAAAGCAAAGTGATGGATCAAAAGATTACTATAATCATCAAACCAGGCCCAAAAGCAATTATCAGGCCCAAGCAAGCAAAACCTAGCCACGAACAAGGGTGAGACGCACGTCTCAACCCCTCTGCTACATTTGAGGCGCCCGCCTCGGACCCTTCCCTTAGTGGGAGGCGCCCGCCTCCATCGCCACGTGGCCCTAGAAGAAACAGTTGAGACGCACGTCTCAATGTGGTGAGTTGGCATGAGGAAATTTCGGGACGACCGTCTCAATTATTAGTCAGTTGGAGTGAAATATTTTCGGGAGAAGTGGTACGAAAATATTGGGAAAAGAGGTTACATCCTACCACTATAAAAGGGCACCTACGAATCATAATTGCTCTCTCCGTTTTTCAGCATTCTTTTTCCAGTTTAAGAGTTTACTTTCCAGCATTATTATTTTCCATTGTAATTCAAATTCCAGCATTTATTTTCCAGCATTGTTCTTAGATTACTAGCTATTTCCCTTTTAAGCACTTTGGTTTAAATTTCTGTTGAAGAACCGGGATATTGTACGAGTTGTTTCAAGCTTCAAGAATTTATTCCAGCATTTATTTCATTCAGGTTTCTTATTTACATCGCTTTAATTTATTTAATTGATTATTTGCATGAGATTTATTTATATTGCCATGAAATTATTTATGAATGTTAAATTCTTTAATTTATTCATGTCTGCTTTTATGAATATGTCTGGCTAAATTATTTAAATATCGGTATGTAATAAGTTAATCTGAAAGAATCCGGAACAAACAGGCTTGATTATATTTTATAAAATAAACACTTTTTCTGATTTAGTTATCTAATTTATTTTGTTAAAAAAGGCTTAGAAACCAATAGAGCGACAGTTTGAGGTTTAAAATCAGATAGTAGATAGTAGATACTAGATATTGTTTTTAAAGACTGCGACAGCGTTTTAAAACCAATTAAACTTTATTTATTTTCAAAAAGTAATTTTAAAATCAATGGGATAGCGAAAGCATACATCTGAGTTTAAAATTATAATCTTCTTCAATAGAGCGAAAGTTTGAGATAAGATTTTTAAATAAATACTTTTTGCTAAAAAAGAGATTATTATCATTTTTAGAAAATAAGCCAGTGGAAAGCCGGATTCTTTAGGATTAACGAAGTACATACCGATATTCGCATTATTATTATTTCAATTAGAATTAAGTTTTATTACCCAAAAATTCCCCAATTTATTTATTCGATAGCTATAGCTTTACACAATAGTTTAGGTTACGTTAGTTCGATTTATAGTCCCTTAGGTTCGATATCTTTTAAAACTACACGATAGGGCTGTATACTTGCAGTCTCCCGATTAATTTAGACGATAAAGTCGCGATCAAGTTTTTGGCGCCGTTGCCGGGGACTATTCAAGTTGATATCGTAATTTTATTACGAAGTATAGACTATAGCAACTATTTCTTTTCCCTCTGTGTATGCCAAGTAGTCGCTCTCAAGGCGCGCCTTTGCATATACCTATATACGATATCGAGCGTTATCTTAGATTAAGAAGACGAATCAA
This sequence comes from Vicia sativa, assembly GCA_021764765.1. Taxonomy (NCBI): domain Eukaryota; kingdom Viridiplantae; phylum Streptophyta; class Magnoliopsida; order Fabales; family Fabaceae; genus Vicia; species Vicia sativa. The sequence goes on from CM038795.1 coordinate 280,494,056, forward strand.
GAGTATTGTGAACTCAACAATCTTCCTTCGACCAAACTTCCGACATTGAAGAACTGAAGAAGATGGTTGATCTACTCCCCCGCCTCGCCCTCTTAAGGACTACTGCTCCTTCTCAAGCGGAGCCTCATAACAAGATTGTTGCCCGCTATCGCCAAACGATTTCGAATGAAACCTTCGCTTCTTTCCGCCGCTCAGCAGTAACCGCTTTTGGAGCTCCCACCGACGACCCGAATCTTCATCTATCGTTTGTGCAAAGACGCAGAATCGTGGAAAGCGAATGGTGTAAACCCCGAGGCGATACAATTGCGCCTATTTCCTTTTTTCTCTCGAGACAGAGTCACAAGATGGCTCCAATCTCTTCCTTCCAACTCAATCACCACATGGGATAAGTTGAAGAAAGTCTTCTTGGCTAGATATTTTCCTCCAAGTAAACCGCTATGCTCGAGCCAATATCAATGGTTTCGCATAAAAAGACAATGAATCACTTTGAAGCTTGGGAACGCTTATAAAGACATGCTTAGACTTTGTCCACATCATGGTTTAGAAGAATGGTGATCATTCACACGCTCTATAATGGTCTCTTGTATAATACGAGATTGACTATAGACGCCGCACCGTGGCGCATCGATGAATAAACCATATAATCAAGCAAGACAACTTATCGAAAGCATGGCTCGTAACCATTATCAATGGGGTACGAGAGAGTTAGCGAGAGAAATCTCAAACAAAGGTGCCATGGTTCAAGTGAATAGTCCGGATCAAGTCAACGCTAAAGTGGAAGCTCTCACCAAAAGCTTGAGAATCTTACCACCGCCTCCCGCAGCCACCGTGAGTGCAATTGCTCAAACTTGTGACTTATGTGGTCTTCAATCACATCTTGCTCCGAATGCCCACTTTAATGTGGAGTTCCAGCTGAACAAGCTAATTACGATGTGGAAATCCTTACAAAGAAACATATAACCCTGGCTGGAAGAATCATCCTAACTTTTCCTACAAAAACAACAATGCGTTATACGCACCTGGACAAGCTCCTGCTACACCACCTGGTTATCCCAAAGCTATTCCAAATCATCCTAACAATGGTCCTAACACATCGAATGCTCCTAGGAAGTCTAATTTGGAAATCATGATAGAGCATTTCATAGCTAACCAATCCCAAACTAATAAAGATGTTCAAAATCAGAATTTACACACTAATGAGCAGATTAAATAATTATCTAACAAGCTTGATGCTTTAGCTACATACAATAAAATGTTAGAAACACAAATATCTCAAGTAGCTCAACAACAAGCGGCTTCTACTGCTCCTGCTGGCTCATTTCCTGGACAGCCTCAACCTAATCCCAAAGGACATGCAAATGCTATAATCTTAAGAAGCGGAACAGAGTATGATGGACCTGTAGATCCCAGAAACAATATCCCAGCTATGCAACAAAATTTTGTTAAACAATCTGAAACTAAAGATAAACAAGAAAAGGAAAATCAAAAAGATAATAATGAAGATACCACACAAAAGGACGAACCTTATGTACCCCCACCACCTTATAAACCTTATATTCCATACCCTCAAAGGTTAGCTAAAACTAAGAATGTGGGTCAATTTAAGAAATTCGTGGATCTTCTGAAGCAACTCAATGTTACAATTCCTTTTACCGAAGCTATAACTCAAATGCCCTCCTATGCTAAATTCCTTAAAGAAATTCTATCCAATAAGAAAAAGCTAGAGGATAATGAAACTGTCATGCTTACTGCTGAATGTAGCGCAATTATTCAAGACACAATGCCTCCTAAACTCAAAGATCCTGGAAGTTTCTCTATTCCATGTGTAATTGGCAAATTTGTCATAGACAAGGCTTTATGTGATCTAGGAGCCAATATAAGTGTGATGCCGTTATCCATATGCAAGAAACTTGACATGGGAGAACTAAGACCAACCAAAATGTCCGTTCAATTAGCAGATAGGTCAATTAAATATCCCGCAGGAGTTCTTGAGAATGTTCCTGTACGCATTGGCCAATTCTATATACCAACTGATTTCATTATCATGGACATAAGGGAGGACAAAGTTACCCCAATCATTCTTGGAAGGCCTTTCTTAGCCACAGCTGGTGCAATTATAGACGTAAAAAGAGGAAAACTTACTTTTGAAGTAGGCGAAGAGAAAATCGAATTTATCCTCTCTCAATTCCTGAAAGCACCTGCAATTGAAGATACTTGTTACTTTATGGATATCATCGATGAATGTAGAAAAGAAGCTGAACTTGAAAATAAAGACAATCTCGATGAAAGTCTGAATAGTAATTTAAGTGAATGCTTAGCTATAGCGCCAGATCCTACACAATGTTTAAGGAAACCATCCCTAGAACTTAAAACACTTCCTAAAAATCTAAGGTATGAATTCCTAGATTCCGAACTCGAACGACCAGTGATAGTCAACGCAGAACTTGGAGAAACCAAAACTGAAAAACTTTTACAAATTCTGAGAAAATATCCAACAGCCTTAGGATATAATATCACTGATCTCAAAGGAATAAGTCCCTCTATCGTATGCATCGCATTATGCTAGAAGAAGATTGTAAAACTTCAAGAGAACACCAGAGGAGACTAAACCCGATTATGAGCGAGGTTGTGAAAAAGGAAGTTATGAAATTGTTAGAAGCAGGAATCATATATCCTATATCTGATAGCAAATGGGTTAGCCTTGTGCATGTTGTACCTAAGAAAGGAGGTGTCACAGTAGTCGAAAATGAGAAAGGAGAAATAATAACTAAACGAGTTGAATCTGGATGGAGAATGTGTATTGACTATCGAAAACCTAACAAAGCCACCAGAAAAGATCATTTCCCTTTACCATTTATTGATCAGATGTTGGAGCGTTTAGCTAGACACTCTCATTTCTGTTTCTTGGACGGTTACTCAGGTTTCTTTCAGATACCTATTCATCCTGATGACCAAGAGAAAACAACTTTCACATGCCCCTTTGGAACCTTTGCTTATAGAAGAATGCCATTTGGTTTATGCAATGCTCCTGCGACTTTTCAAAGATGCATGATGGCAATATTCGCTTGATTTTCTGGACAATATTATGGAAGTCTTCATGGACGATTTTTCCGTTTGTGGACAAAGTTTCGAAGAATGTTTAGAAAATCTAGAAAGTGTATTAGAACGTTGTATGAAGGTTAATCTAGTGCTTAATTGGGAGAAATGCCATTTTATGGTACAAGAAGGAATTGTTTTAGGACACATTATCTCCAAAAGAGGAATTGAAGTCGATTCTGCTAAAATCGAAGTTATTGAGAACCTTCAACCTCCAAAAATCGTTAGAGAAATTCGAAGCTTTTTAGGACACGCCGGTTTTTATCGACGATTCATTAAAGATTTCTCTAAGATAACAAAACCCCTAACTGAATTATTAATGAAAGACGCCGAGTTCATCTTCGACAAAAAATGTTTAGAAGCGTTTCAAACACTTAAGAAAGCATTAATTTCTGCGCCTATCATGCAAACTCCAGATTGGAATGAACCTTTTTGAAATAATGTGTGACGCAAGTGACTACGCCGTAGGTGCTGTTTTAGGACAGCGAAAGGATAAAAGACTCCACGTCATATATTATGCAAGCAGAACTCTAGATGAAGCGCATATGAATTATGCTACAATCGAGAAAGAATTCTTAGCAGTGATCTTCGCGTTAGACAAGTTTCGATCCTACTTAGTAGGATCCAAAATAATCATCTACACTGATCATGCTGCTATTAGATATCTCCTAACCAAAAAGGACGCCAAACCTAGACTCCTGAGATGGATATTGCTGCTGCAAGAGTTTGATTTAGAAATCAAAGATAAGAAAGGAACTGAAAATGTGGTAGCAGATCATCTCTCTAGACTAGAAAATCTTAAACATGAACAAGTGCCGATCAATGATGAATTCCAGTACGATAAACTGATTGCCCACTTGGAAAACACAGAACCTGATAAACTCATGGAAACCACCTTAGCCATCTCCTCTGTGCCTTGGTACTGATTTCAGAATTACCTCGCCAGCGTTTCTACCACCGAACTTACTTACCAATGTAAGAAGAAATTCTTCCATGATCTTAAACAATATTATTGGGATGAACCTTTACTTTTCAAGAGAGGTCCCATGGAATTTTCCCACGATGTGTTCCAAGAAGAGATTGAAAACATTATAACACATTGTCATTCTGCACCTTACGGAGGACATGCTAGTACATCCAAAACATGTGCAAAGATCTTACAATCCGCCTCTATTGGCCTAATTTATGGAAAGACGACATGCCACCATCTTAAATGCGATTGTGTCAACGCACGGTAATATATCTAGACGTGATGAAATGCCACAAAAGGCATTTTAGAAGTCGAAATTTGATGTGTGGGGATAGACTTTATGGGACCCTTTCCATCTTCTTCCTAATAAGTATATACTGTATGTGGATTATGTCTCAAAGTGGATTGAAGCTATAGCTTCTCCAACAAACGACACCCGAGTGGTACTTAAGCTTTTCAAGAACATAATCTTTCCTAGGTTCGGTGTACCCCGACTCGTTATAAGCGACGGTGGATCTCATTTCATTTCCAAAATCTTTGAAAAACTATTAGGGAAATATGGAGTTCGGCACCGCATAGCTACACCTTACCATCCTCAAACTAGCGGACAAGTTGAAGTTTCAAATCGCGAGATAAAACAAATCCTTGAAAAGACTGTCGCTACGTCCAGAAAGGATTGGTCCTTTAAACTTCATGAAGCTTTATGGGCATATAGAACTGCATATAAAACTCTCATCGGTACCACTCCTTTCAAGCTTATTTATGGTAAGTCGTGCCATCTCCCGGTTGAATTAGAACACAAGGCTTATTGGGCCATTAAGAATCTGAACTTAAGTTATACTGCCGCTGGAGAGAGAAGCGTATCCTGGATATAAATGAATTGGAAGAACTTAGACAGGATGCGTAGGAAAACGCTAGGATTTACAAAGAGCACACGAAGAAATGGCATGATAAGCATTTATCCAGGAAGAATTTTAACATAGGTGATTTCGTATTACTATTTAACTCACGATTAAAATTATTTCCTGGAAAATTGCGATCTAGGTGGTCAGGACCTTTTGAAATTACTCGAGTTTATCCAAGTGGTGCAATAGAAATTAAGGGACCTTCGATTGCACCGTTTGTAGTAAACGGGCAGCGTCTAAAACATTACCATCTTACCGAAATCGAGGGAAATTCTCAAATGATAAATCTAGACGAGCCACATGCTCGATTAGAAGACTAATTTTTAGTTTTATTTGTCGAGCTTACGACATAAAACAAAGTGCTTTGTGGGAGACAACCCACCGTTTTTATATTTCTTTCTTCTTTTTTTATTTCTTTATTCTATTTTAAAAAACAAAAACAAAAAAAATATATATTTCTTTTCTTTATCTATTTTCTTTTCATTATATTTCTTTTCTCTGTCTTATTTCTTTCTATTCTATGTTTTTCTTCTTATCGGCATTTGGCCAATGCTGATCTTCTTTATTTTCTTCTCTTCAGGATACTTCTAGCTACTTATTTCTCTTTCCACTATGTCTCGAGTTGATGATATGCCAGTCAGTTTCAGAGGAAGAAATCAGTGCACCAAATATGGAGCTTTATCTAGGCGTGAGATGTTTCCTACTATCTACCTTCATCATGGTGCTATGACCGCTCTTGGTATTCATGATAGTGTGCTTTTTCTGCTGAATCAAATTGGATGGGATAATTCACGCCTGATGACCTGCTATGCCACTTATCGGAACCTCACTTTGGAGTTCCTCAGCTCTTTGACTTACTTTCCTACTCATGGGTTAGCTCTACGCCGTGGACTTATTATTTTCAGACTTTTTGGCATCAATTTCAAGTTTAACCATAAGGAATTGGGTGAGATTCTTGGTTTTCCTAATGGCATAGGAGTTTATCATGAAACTCGTGGAGGAGTATCTTGATTTAGAGAGCTTGACTATTTTTGGGGATCTATTTGAATCCTTAACCCCGAGCCCGAGGACTTTGTATCGTAGAATATCCATAACCCGCCTTCGTGTATTTCCATAAGATCTCGCCCACACCATTTTTGAAAGCCCTGCATGTCACCACTGCTTCTAAGGATGAGCTTTATCATGTTTTGTGCTTCCAGAAACCGTCCGTTAATGCGATCACTTATCCGCCGCACTTTGTGGATCTCATTGATATCGATAATGCACCCATTCGGATGGGAGGTCTCGTTACTATGATTGCAAATGTTGTTGGACTTAGACAACCCTTTAGGCATCTGAATGCTTTTAGTGGTGTTACTTGCATGACCATCGAGTTTTGTTTCAACACTGGTATGATTGGTGATCTTGGCCGGACTCAGTTTACCTCGTTGATTAATGGTCAAGTTATGCAGCTGTTTACCTTGCCTAATCCTGCTATGAGTGTGCATAACAAAGCCAATTGGCTTTTTGGTCTTGATCAGCAACCTTCTCAGCCCAACACTCTTGAGACTCCGCAAGATTATGAGGTTTTAGAGGATTCCGAGGAAGATCCCACTGCTCCTCCAGGTTATTATGATATGGACCCTCCTCCGCATGCTTCCACCGCTCACTCTGTTGCACCTGACACCGTTATGCATCAGGCTCCTCCTGTTGATTATGCGACTGCCATCCACGCCTGTGGAACATCAGCTTGAGGGACGATTTGACTAGTCTCATGAGCTAACTTTGGTTTTATGGATACCGCTCTCGCAAGCAATTTCATGAAGTTTTCGCTTATTTTCATTCTTCCTCTGCTCCTAAAGCAGGACCATCTAGTGGCTAGAGTCTTTAAGTAGTTAATTTATCTTATTTAGTTTAGTTTAGTTTAATTTCGTTCGGATTTGCAATGTTTCCGTTTTATTATTTTTATTCTGTTTACTTTCCGAATATTTGATTCTCAAACACTTTCATCTCCAATTTAATGCAATTCCCTGATTATTATTATTACAATGTTGCAGTTCTGTTTATTAATATATTATATATTATTACTGTTTCATTTCATTCTTTGAATTGCATTATTATTATTACTGCTATAATTGCTTGTTTTGCTCCCTGTGTAATCCGTGCACTGCAATTATATACGCATTCTACCATCTTTTCATTCCGATTCTCCTTCGTTATTATCGCACTGAGGACATTGCTCCTTTTAAGTATAGGGGAGTCGGATCATTTCCTTGCTCATTTCTAGTTCCTTTGCTCTCTTTGTAGTATTTTCCTTCTATTTCTTTTCTTGTATTGCAAATTTCAATTCAATAAAATACATGTTTATGTAGATTTTAATCTTATATGCAAAATTTAGTGCTTATTCGAATTCTTCCTTGAGCCATAACGGAAAAAAAATTATTAATTAAAACGCATTTATAAACATTATTCAACTAGTATTAAGGTTGCCTATTATAAATAAGAATTCGAGCAACTTAGCAAAATTTCTATCGTCCTAACACTTTAAAACCCCCGATGTGTTAGATCGATTTAAGTACTTATTATACCAAAACCTTTAAAACTTAGTTTTAGAATAGCCCCGAGTAGTTTATTAAGCAGTCGACACCGCCGTAAACACAAACTACGTGGAGAACCGATGAATATAAGTGATTGTCAGGCCCAAGCAAGCAAAACCTAGCCACGAACAAGGGTGAGACGCACGTCTCAACCCCTCTGCTACATTTGAGGCGCCCGCCTCAGACCCTTCCCTTAGTGGGAGGCGCCCGCCTCCATCGCCACATGGCCCTAGAAGAAACAGTTGAGACGCACGTCTCAATGTGGTGAGTTGGCGTGAGGAAATTTCGGGACGACCGTCTCAATTATTAGTCAGTTGGAGTGAAATATTTTCGGGAGAAGTGGTACGAAAATATTGGGAAAAGAGGTTACATCCTACCACTATAAAAGGGCACCTACGAATCATAATTGCTCTCTCCGTTTTTCAGCATTCTTTTTCCAGTTTAAGAGTTTACATTCCAGCATTATTATTTTCCATTGTAATTCAAATTCCAGCATTTATTTTCCAGCATTGTTCTTAGATTACTAGCTATTTCCCTTTCAAGCACTTTGGTTTAAATTTCTGTTGAAGAACCGGGATATTGTACGAGTTGTTTCAAGCTTCAAGAATTTATTCCAGCATTTATTTCATTCAGGTTTCTTATTTACATCGCTTTAATTTATTTAATTGATTATTTGCATGAGATTTATTTATATTGCCATGAAATTATTTATGAATGTTAAATTCTTTAATTTATTCATGTCTGCTTTTATGAATATGTCTGGCTAAATTATTTAAATATCGGTATGTAATAAGTTAATCTGAAAGAATCCGGAACAAACAGGCTTGATTATATTTTATAAAATAAACACTTTTTCTGATTTAGTTATCTAATTTATTTTGTTAAAATAGGCTTAGAAACCAATAGAGCGACAGTTTGAGGTTTAAAATCAGATAGTAGATACTAGATATTGTTTTTAAAGACTGTGACAGCGTTTTAAAACCAATTAAACTTTATTTATTTTCAAAAAGTAATTTTAAAATCAATGGGATAGCGAAAGCATACATCTGAGTTTAAAATTATAATCTGCTTCAATAGAGCGAAAGTTTGAGATAAGATTTTTAAATAAATACTTTTGCTAAAAAGGATTATTATCATTTTAGAAAATAAGCTGGAAAGCCGGATTCTTTAGGATTAACAAGTACATACGATATTCGCATTATTATTATTTCAATTAGAATTAAGTTTTATTACCCAAAAATTCCCCAATTTATTTATTCGATAGCTATAGCTTTACACAATAGTTTAGGTTACGTTAGTTCGATTTATAATCCCTTAGGTTCGATATCTTTAAAACTACGCGATAAGGTCAGTATACTAGCCTCCGATTAATTTAGACGATAAAGTCGCGATCATCGGTCCTAATCGAAAAAATTTAAGCATCAAGATATAGTAGGAATGTGCTAATTGTTAGGTGACCTCACTGTGTCATTTAATCCAATACTATGTAAACCTACAAGAAACTAATATAACAACCAATTATAAGCATGTTCAGTGGTATCTAGTGCTGAACTTGGTAGGGCGGACTACGGTTTGATCCCCCGAGACTTGTAATCTTGAAGAGAAAAAGGGTTACCAACCTGTGTACCAGAACCCCGTGCATGAATGACCAAAATCACTAACCGGCTACTCTACTATGTGCGTGGGAAAGATAAAGGGCTTAATGTGATTGCACTAGAACGAAAGCGGTTGATTTTGAACGAAAAGAATTAGGTTGAGCTATGATAGCTTGATTCAGACTGGTTTGCATAGGATGAAGGATTTTGACCATGATCTATGGGTTCGTGTCATCTCTGTATCATTAGTGTCGGAGCTTGGTTCCAAGTTTTCTAATGTACCTCCCCTCAACCGTGTACGATTCGAGTCGTGTCATGCAATTATGTTAGAGACTTTGCGTTAAAACAATTTTTACTTTATTATTTGCTTGAGGACAAGCAAAGGTTCAATTGTAGGGGAGTTTGATAACCTGAAAATGTATCGATTATTTGGATCAATTTACATGAATTTTATCTGCATTTTAATTAATTAAATTACTCTTTATTCGTGTTATACCAATATTTTCTATGTTTTCAAGAATTTGATGATTACAAGGCATGTGCGAAGAACGTCGAGAAAAGTTGGGCAAATCATACTCAAAATCCACAAAAGAGGAGCAATTATGCAATTGTGGGGTTGTCATAGCCCAAAAATTTCCCTCCTACTTCTAAAGACATTCCACATCTCCATACACAAGGATTTCACAAGGGTTGACCAGACAAACCCTCTCCTAAACAATCAACCCAAACTAGGGTTTGGCTATCCTCAAGCCAGGGTGAGCTTCCAACACTTTCAGTGGCCATCATGCCTCATCATATGCTTCAAAGAATCTCCATGTCAAGTTTCAAGCCTTACAAGTCAAGTTTCCTCAGACAATTGCTCAGATGGTTGAAAATCAGTTGTATTAGACAAAAAGTCAACTGTGGTCAACATACAGTCAAACTTCATAATTTTTGGTCAACATCAATATTTTGAAGTAATATTCATCATTTGATAAAGGCTTGATCATGATTCATCAAGAAAACTCAAGATTTGATCAAAAGTCAAAGTTTCCAAATTAGGGTTTTTGAAGAAAAAGTCAACAGAACTTTGACCAGGCATAACTTTCACATACTTTATCAAAAAATTTTCCACTACAGCTCATTTTGAAGAGAATTCAATTCTCTACAACTTCATGTCTCACAAGCTTGGTCAGAAAACACTTCATTTGGAAGATATGGGTCAAAACATTACAGGTCCTTTTCAAAGTCAACAAAAGTCAACTTTTTGTAAAGAAGTGTTCAGGAGCATGGAAACTTCAATTGAGATGAAACAAAAGAGGTTGTTTAGAGGACATCTTGAGCTTTCTAAAAATTCCAAGAACACCCAAAAATTTTAAAAATTGAGCAAGATACACCTTACACAAGTTGGGCATTTTTGAGGAGGTGCACAAAGAGAAATACTTGACAAAATCCAAAATTTTGCAAATGGGCCTAACGTTTCTTGGTTCAAACTTGTTTCTTAGCTGATTTGGAACCTCCAAGCCCAAGGCCACGAGTTTATCTTTTATTTTCTATTTATTTTGGATTTTTAATCATTTAAAAGCCAATCTAATTAAAATAAAAGATAGAAAATCAAAATTAATTGCAAATTAGATTTTTCTCTCATTCTTGAGGTCCAAGCAAGCCATACAAGCTGTCAATTTCGAAATTGCATTCATTGGCAAAGGAATTGAATGAGATTTGATCAAAAAAGGCAATATTTGGTTTCATACCAAATCAAATATTTTCTCATTGATTGAAATATAATTTCTTCATGATTCTTGACCTAAATCCATCCACTATAAGTACGCAATGCATCCAGAAGTACAAAGAACGAAATTCTGGCCTCTAGAACCTTATTCCAAACTCAAAAAATCCGTGGCATTCAAGCAATTGGCAGCCCTAGTTTCAGATCGATTCAATCAATTCTAAGCATTGCAATACATTCCTGGAGGTCCTCTGAATCGATCCAGATACTCACAAGCCATCCAAACAGCCAGAAACGTGAAATCACGATTTGCTCCAAAACTTTCAAAATTGATTTCTGATTTTTACGCATATTTACATATTTTGATAGCATATTTGTGTTTCTAATGATGTTTCGAAGCTTTCTGTATAGGTTGATTTAAGTTTCGGTACAGGTATAAGAAGTTGCCATTGCTAGGGTTCATAGCTCCGATTTAGGGCTTTGCGTTCTAGGCAAAATTAGAAAAAACCAGGACCACCATCATGCTCAGGAGATCAATTCCAATCGATCTATGGTCTCACAATTAATTTCCATTGTGTATTATGAGTTTTATGATTTGAAGGATTTGTAGCTACGAAAAAAAGCCGTCGTCGCTATAGGCTTTAGCTACGAACAGAATCCGTGGGTAAAAGTTTGTGTCTCAACGGGGACGATGAAGCCTGCGCGCGTTTTTTGCGTTTGAATTAATTTTCAGAATTAATTTCACTTATATTTTATTCATTCCATTATTCTAACAGCTTGCACACTTAGCTCAGATGGCATGAGGCGCGCGTTTGAGAAAGGGAGGTCCATGGTTCGATCCCTAGCTCCTGCAAATCCTTTTTAACACTTTTTCAAACTAACATGTTTTATTTTCTTAATATTTTCTTTTCTAATTTAATTTCTTTTCAAATAATTTTCTCATGCATTAAAAAATCACCAAAAAATATTTCTTTTTGCACTTAGGATAGAAAAATGTTTATTTAATTTTTGACATAAAAATTAATATTTTTGCATGCATATTTTAATTAATTGTTAATTAACCATAAAATTGACTTTTAATTATTTTTCTTCATTAAAACCAATCCAGAAAATTCCCAGAAAAAAATGTTCTATCATCTAATTAGGATTACTAACCTAAAAACTTTTTCCTAACTCAAAAATCTTTTTTAACTAACATATTTTCTCTTATGCGAATTTCTTTTCTTTTCCTATTATTATGTATCTGCTTCCAGGTTGTAATAGTTAGGATTATTTTCTCGCATTATTTTTCCATATTATGTAACTGCTCAAGGGATGTAATAGCTTAATTAGGATTTACTTTCCGCACTCCTATATTATGTAACTGTCCCAAAGCCATGTAATAGCGTAGGACGTTTATTCTTCCGCACTTTACTTTCCGCAATTTACTTTCTGCACCATATAAACTGCTAGTAATTACACGTGCATGGAAAGATAAAAACGAACATAGACCACTTCTAATTCCAAGATAATATATCTGAATTTGACACACTCTTTTCACACATGCACCCCCTAGAGTATTCTCTCTCGTTGCCTTTCGAATACATGGTCAAGTCCCTTGAACGTAGAGGTATCCTAACACCGTTGTCTATAAACATATCATCATAGTCCCTTCGATACAAAGATCATAGTCCCTCGACGTGGCCTACGAATACATGATCTCGTCCCTCGATTGTTGCCTACGAAAAGTGATGATCGTCCCTTCGAATGTGCTAGGATACTTCTACAAGTTGCCTTCTATGACCATCCGATGTCCCTTCGAATCTCCCTTCTACATCTAATGAATAGGGTTACCTATCAACTAATGGTATGGATAACGCTATTCTAAAGGAACGTAAAACAACACGAAAACGACCATTCTGAGTAGGTAATAAGACTTTTAGTTGCCTGCTCTATCAAAATACTTTTCACACCTCACACTTTTGTCAAAGTTAAAACACTTTTCAAAAAGAAACATTTCCAAACACTTCGTATACATTCCAGCATGAATCATTATGAAGTCAAAGCAAAATTCCTTTTTCAAAACATTTTTCAAACACACACACAAAAAGCAATTTATAAAGTGAGCTAAAAGCAACTAAGAGCCCGTAGATAACTACAGATGGAAAGGGGTGCTAATACCTTCCCTTTTCATAACCTTCTCCCTTACTCAGAATCTAACGAATGTCTTTTTCTGTTCTTTTCACCTCCCTTAATTGATAAAAGAAAAGTTTGCGACATTGCTATCCGCAACATTTGCGATAAAAAGCAAAAAATTCCAAAGTCGGCTCCTCCCACCGACATGTAATCAAGGACTACCGGGAGACACCCAAAGAGAGCATACCTTAGGGATTTTAGAACATTCTTTACCGCTCGCTTGACTTGTATGCTTTACTTTAAGGGTTGCTTTTGTTATATTGTGGGGATCCTACACCCCGATCCGTGTTTAGGTAAGTAGCAATAAATCGTCATGATTATTAGGCGAGCACCAAACGGTCAACATGATGGCTACATTAGTGTGACACTTGGATGTCCTGATGCTCTTCATTATCAAGTTGAGGAAAGTATTTGGCCTCTGTGGTGTCAATGCGACTAACTCAACTTTAGAACCCTAATTGACCCATCTTGTCCATTAAGGTAGTGAGATGGTCGGCTTTGCACATATAAGGTTGGTTGATACCGATGCTACGCCATTAAGATCCGACTTTGGATGTTTCACGACCACTTGGTAGTCGTATTAAAATAAAGCCTACAGAAAGATCAATGATATGAGATTCCTAGAACCCTACATTATTATAGGATGTGATGAACCCACTCAAACTTTGGTAGGGTAGACACCTATACCTCATGCAAGCCTTAAACCTAGGGCTATTGTGTGATTTGTTTGTGCTTGTTAAACATGACATCATGACATCATAACATTGCATATCATCTCTAACCATTTCAAGGACCTAGGATTTATCTTTGCTCGCTTTTGAGGATTATGGCTTCCAAAGACTATCCGAATCAACTTCATGGGTATACCTTCTCACCAAAGAATTGATTTCTAAATTCCCGATCATGCCCAGCTATCAAAAGACATGGTTATCTACTTGACTTGGTCATCTCCGCTTTGAAAAGATATGATGCACGCCTTATTCCGGCTTTGATCCCAAACACCATTGCTTTACATTCTCAGATTATCGCTTGGTTCCTACCTTGAAGAGTTCTCTGCTACTTGGGATACCTATTCTTGATCAAATTCCATTCACCTCTCGTAAAAGGCTCCTAAGTTCAAGACATCGATCGTTACATCTAAAACGCTCGATATCAGCCAATCGAGACAAGAAGTGGAGTTAAGGGTTTACTTGCCAAGTTCCTGATAAAGAAAGCCCGAGAATTCCTCAAAGCTATGAGTTTCCATGCGTTCGAAGACATTTTAGCCTTACTAATCTATGGCTTGGTACTGTTTCCTAATCCAGATCAGTTCATAGACGTGAACGCCATCAAAATATTCCTCACTCGTAATCCCGTGCCTACCTTACTTGGGGACATTCTGCATTCTCTCCACACTCGTACCATCAAAAGACAAGGAACTCTCATGTGTTGCATATCGTTATTTTCCAGGTGGTTTATTTTGCAGCTTCCTCAATCAGTAATGAAGAACGAGCAAAGGTTGAAGTGGTCTCAAAGGCTGATGTCACTCTCTCATTCAGATATTCGTTGGTGTCTCTTCTCTCAAAAGGACTTCACATTCATTGAGCGTTGTCGAGAATTCCCCAATGTACCGCTCCTTGGCATAACGGGAGGTATCACTTATAACCCTTCTTTAGCTCTACGTCAGTTTGGTTATGCTCGAAGAGATGGTCCACATGATATGCTTCTACAGGATATTGTGTTCGACTACAACCCTGATCTCCAGAATTACCATCGAAGGTTCATACACGCTTGGGGCATGGTAAAGAAGACTGATACCAAGACTTTGGGACACCAAAACTCCATTCCTTGGGAACCTTACCTCAAATGGGTGCGAGCTCGAGCTCAAAACCTCATGATGCCATTTACGCCTGTGTTACCAGTAATTATGGAACCTGTTGCTATAGGTGACATACCCTATACCATTCTCCATCCTAACATGCCTACTGACTTTGAGGACTTGAAGAGATCTTGGATTCAGCTTAAAGAAGAAAGGGGTACGTTTGAAGCTCAGTGCTATGCAAGTGAGAAGAAGGTACTAGAGTTGACAAAGCTACTTCACGAGGAGCGAAACATCATCGCCTACTTCAACTTCAAGAGGAAGCGCCCATGGGAGACTTAGAGCTTTAGGATTTTTGTGCTCTTATTTTCTAAAACTATCTTTTGTACTTAAAAAAAGAAAAAGAAAGAAAAAGAAACTAATAAAGTTTGTTCATGCTTGTTTAACAAATTTAAATTCCTAAAGGTCCTTGAAAACATTGCATTGCATTGCATAAACATTGCATAACATTTCATAACAGGTACATTGAAGATTGGTTTTCTCATTTTCTCGCTATTTATTTTAGCAGAAATGGCTCTGAACAGATCACAATGATCTCCGTGCTCGTAATGCCTGGCCCAAGAAATGTTCACCAGCTTGGTCCAAGGCCAGGAAAACCTGAAAAAACTCATCACCAGAAGGAAGAAAGTCATCGGTGTCCTCAACATGGGAAGACGTCACAAGGGTGGACCTAGGGTGGTCAGCCGTTTAGAACTCTCAGACAAGAGTGTTGAAACTGATGAAAGTATCAAGAACAACGAAGAAGGCCAACGTGAGTCTGAAAACAGAGAAGAAGACTATGAGAACGAGCAGTATTCTCTTGAGGATGACAAATACAAACAACTTAAAGACCGTCTGAATGCTGTGGAAAATCTATAAATGTCTGGGCTAAATTTTGATGATTTGAGTTTAGTTCCTGGTGTGGTGATTCCCCGCAAGTTCAAGGTTCCTACTTTTGCCAAGTATGATGGCATCTCTTGTCCGAAGCTGCATTAAAAGTCCTATGTTCAGAAGATCCATCCTCACACTGATGATCGGAAGTTATGGATCCATTTCTTTCAAGAGAGTTTATCCGGAGCTCAGTTGGAGTGGTATTATCAGCTAGAGAGTACCCACATCCATACCTGGAAAGACCTAACAGATGCTTTTACAAGTGACAAGACAATGTTGAATTGGCACCCACTCGCATGCAACCAAGAGCATGTCTATGGGTTGGATGAGAAATTCAAAGAGTATGCTCGTAAATGGAGAGATCTAGCAGAGTTCAACCACCCTTGTCCAATAGTGGAGTTGGTTGATATGTTTACGGAACACTAATCAGACCATTCTTCAATCATCCGATTGAAACTCTTCACGGATTCACCGAATGATATTGACAGAGAACGATTGAAGCTTGAATCAAGAGCTAAAAGATCTGTAGAGTCATCCTCAACATCCGGAAAAGATCTTTTGTAAGAAAGAATAATGTATGGTCAAGAGTCGTGTCAAATATGATCGACATGAATCATGACTCTTGATAAAAGAAAAGTCGGTGGCGACTTTGCTATCCCGCGACATCTCAAAGTCGTTCACAGACATGTAATCATGCGATCACGGGAGTCACCCTAAAGAGAGAATGCCTTAGGATTTTACAACACCTTTATCGCTTTTTGTTTGACTTGCTTGCTTTTCTTTAAGGGTTGCTTGGTATTATATTGTGGGGATCCTACACCCGATCCGGTTTTTAGGTAAGTAGCATAAATCGTCGCGACCGCTAGACGAGCATCGAAACGGTCAACATGATGGCTACGTTAGTGTGACACTTTGGATGTCCTTATACTCTTCATTTCCAAGTTGAGGATAGTATTTGTCTTCCGCGTGGTCTCATCAAGCACTAACTAAACTTTTAGAACCTTAATTGACCCATCTTGGCCATTAGAAGGTAGTGAGATGGCCGTCTTTGGTGCATACTAAGGTTGGTTGATACTCGATGTTATGCTCATTGAGATCGACTTTGGGATATTTTCGTCGACCACTTGGTAGTCGATTGAAATAAACGCCACGAAAGATCAATGATGTGAGATTCCTAGAACCCGATTACTATTATAGGACAGGATGAACCAACTCAAACTTTTGGTGGGGTAATCACCTATACCTCTTGCAAGCCTTAAACCTAGGCTCATTGTGTGAATTTTTTGTGTGTGCTAAACATGACATCATAACTTCATTTGCATTGCATATCATTTCTAACCATTTCAAGGACCTAGGGATTTATCTTTGCTATGTTTTGTAGGGATTATGGCTTCTAGAAAGACTATCCGAATCAACTTCATGGGTATACCTTCTCACTCAAAGAATTGGTTTCGTAAATTCCGATCATGCCCGCTCATCAAAAGACATGGTTATCTACTTGACTTGGTTATCTCCGGTTTTGAAGAAGATATGATGCACGCCTATTCCAGCTTCTTCGATCCAAGCACCATTGCTTTACATTCCAGCATTATCATTGGTTCCTACTTGGAAGAGTTCTCTAAGCTACTGGGATACCCATTCTGATCAAATGCCATTCAACGTTTAGAAAAGGTTCCTAGGTACGAAGACATCGATCCGCCTTACACCTTAAGCCGACATTGAAGCCAATTGGGAAACCGTAAGGAGTTAAGGGTTTACTTTCCAAGTTCCTAATTAAGAAAGCCCGAGAATTCCTCAAAGTTATGAGTTTCCATGCATTCGAAGACATTGTGGCTCTGCTAATCTATGGTTTGGTTCTATTCCCTAACTCAGATCAATTCATAGATGTCAACGCCATCAAGTTATTCCTTACCCGCAATCCAAAGGCCTACCTTGCTTGGAGACATCCTACATTCTCTCCACACTCGTACTACTAAGAGACAAGGAACTCTCATGTGTTGTATACCGTTACTTTCCAGGTGGTTTATTTTGCACTTTCCTCCATCAGTTTTGAAGAATGAACAAAGATTGAAGTGGTCTCAAAGGCTAATGTCACTCTCTCATTCAGATATCCGTTGGAATCTTTTCTCTCAAAAGGACTTCACATTCATTGAGCGCCAGGAGAATTCCTAATGTACCACCTTGGTATAAAGGAGGTATTACTTACAACCCTTCTTTAGCTCTACGCCGCTTTGGTTTTGCTCAAGAGATGGTCCACATGATATGCTTTCTAAGATATTGTGTTCGATTACAACCACGATCTCCGCATTACCGATTTAAGGTTCATACACTGGGGCATGGTAAAGAAGACGATACCAAGACTTTGGGGCACCAGAACTCCATTCCTTGGGAACCTTACCTCAAATGGGTGCGAGCTCGAGCTCAAAACCTCACGATGCCATTCACGCATGTTTTACCCGTAATTATGGAACCTGTTGCCATAGGTGACGTACCCTATACTGTTCTCCATCCCGACATGCCTACTGATTTTGAAGACTTGAAGAGATCCTGGGTTTAGCTTAAAGAAGAGACGGATACATTCGAAGCTCAGTGCTATGCAAGTGAGAAGAAGGTACTAGAGTTGACAAAGCTACTTCACGAGGAGCGAAACATCAACGCCTACCTCGGCACCAAGAGGAAGCGCCCATGGGAGACTTAGAGCTTTAAGATTTTGATGCTTTTCTTGTTTTGAACTATCTTTTGTACTTAAAATGAAAAAGAATAAAAAAAAAGAACTAATGAATATTTGTTCGTGCTTGTTTAACAAATTTAAGTCTCTAAGGTCCTTGAAAACATTGCATTGCATTTGCATAAAAATCGCATATCATAGCATAACATCTCATAACAGGTACATTGAAGATTGGTTTTCTCATTTTCTCGCTATTTATTTTAGCAGAAATGGCTCTTGAACAGATCACAAAGATCTCCGTGCTCGTAATGCCCGTTCTAGGAGATGTTCACTAGCTTGGTCCAAGAAGATCCAAGAAGGTCATCAACAGTAAAGAAGAGGGTCGCTGGTGTTCTCAACATGGGCGACGTTACAAAGGTGGTCCTAAAGTGGTCAGCCGGATAGAACTTTCAGAAAGTGTCAAGACTGAGGGGAGTGTCAAGGGTAATGAAAAATACGGTCAGCGTGAGCCTGAGAAAGACAGAGATGATCAATATGATAATGACCAGTACTCTAATGAAGATGACAAGTACAAGCAACTCGAAGACCGTCTGAACGCTGTGGAAAACCTGAAGATGTCCGGGTTGAATTTTGATGATCTAAGTCTTGTCCCTGGTGTGGTGATTCCTCCCAAGATCAAAGTTCCTACTTTTGCCAAATATGATGGCATGTCTTGTCCAAAGCTGCATTTGAAGTCTTATGTCCAAAAGATCAACCCCACACTGATGACAGAAAGTTGTGGATGCATTATTTTCAAGAGAGTTTGCCCGGAACTCAATTGGAGTGGTATTATCAGCTAGAGAATGACTGTATGAGTACCATGCTGAATTGACACCCACTCGCATGCAACTACAGAGCATGTCTATGGGTCGTGATGAGAAGTTCAAAGAGTATGCTCAGAAATGGAGAGACCTAGCAGGCAGAGTTCAGCCACCCTTGTCCAATAGTGGAGTTGGTTGATATGTTTATGGGAACACCGACAGTCCATTCTTCAATCATCCGATTGAAACTCTTCACCGGATTCACCGAAATGATATTGACAGAGAGCGATGAAGCCGGTATCAAGAGTGGAAAGATTCATGTAGAGTCATCTTCAATGTCACAAGAGATCTTTGGTGGTAAGAAAGAAGCTAATGCCGTATGGTAGAAAAGCCGAGCCAAGACCGACCGTGCTCAACTGGGGCAACAGATCTCCAATCCTACATCAACACAACCTCACGAGACAACGCGCTTAGCCGTAACGCGCCACGAAGACACATAAAGATCAACATGCCATTGTCGCAAGCCTTGCAACACATGTTGAAAGAGCCGATTACTTTGAAGGATCCTCCTCGAGTGTCAACACTTCCTCTCCGAGATACAATCCTAATGCTAAGTGTGCTTACCACCCAATAGCTCTGGTACTACACTAACAACCGCTGGGCTCAAGAACAAGATTCAAGATATGATTGAAGCTGCTGATTGAGTTTGATCCTCCGCTGAGACTCAATGTGATCAACGCGCCTATGCCTAACCATGACAAAAGTTCCAATGTTGGTGAAGATACTTATGTTTTCAACATAGATGACTTGACCATTCCTCCGATGATCAAGAAGAATTTGCTGCAAGCCTGTCAATCCAGATGCCCAGAAATTGCGCTGGTGCCCATCCGCACCTGATGGTCAGGTTTGGTCGAGAAGACGGTTCATGATGGATAACCGTGAAATACTATTCTAAACCACCGTGGAGAGTCCGTGTGAAGACATGTCTAAGAAACTAAAGATTGAAGATGTGAATGAAGCGGCGCCAAATGTGTGGGATACCTTGGGACAACCAAGTGGAAAGTATGATTACATGGTGAAGTACATCGCCCCGAGAGCTACAAGATTCCTATTGAAGATGTTAAGGCGACCGAATGGGGTGACGATTTTTTAAGACTATGCCGATGTTAACACTATAAGGATTTCCTCTGCTGATTCTGCGCCTGAGTGGCACCTCTCATTATCACTTCTCCAAGACCGCCATATTCCTCCGACAAGGCTATCCTTGGAATTATGGAGTCGAGGTTTACTATCATGGTGTCAAGCAAGACCCTCGACCATTGAAGATTTTATAGTTGAAGCTACCATTTCGACATTGATAACATCACCGGATCAAGTAAGGTGACCGTAACCCAAGGGTTTTCTCTCCGATATCTCCTCCAAAAGACATGACTCCACCGCATCCCATTTATTCAACCCATTCCCAAGCTAGAGGGAAAGAACCAAAGGACTCATCCCGTCACCAAGTACTAAAGGAAGTTGTCAAGACACCTCCAAACAAGAAATGGAGGAAATTCAAGATTATCAAGAAAAGTGACTACAATGTTGTGGAACAGCTGGGACAGACTCGCCCAAGATCTCCATGCTTACTCGCCTTGTGCTCGAGGCTCATGCTAACGCCTTGGTGAAGTTTCAAGAATGCTCATGTACCGCAAGACACTACTACCGACCAGCTTTAAAGTTTGTATTGCTAGCCTGGCCGCCAACAACGGCCCAGCTTCTCGATGTCGATTTGACTCTCACGAAAGAAACACAACAAAGCCTTGCACATCTCTCGTGGAATGCAAGGGCATTACATTGTCTCATGTTTTGGTGGATACCGTCTCGCCTCCGAATATCCTTCTCAAGACCGCTTTGATCGACTTGATGTGAAGGATTGGTTCAAACCCTGATATAATTGTGAGAGCTTTTGATGGTTCTAAGCGAACAAGATTGAGAGCTCATTCTCTGCTAAAGTCGATTCCGACTTTTGATTCCACTTTCTATGTCATGGACATCCGTCCAACTTACTCTTGCCTACTTGGACGCCTCTTGACATGGGCAAGGGTCATACTCTACTTTGCATCGTGTAAAGTACATGGTGAAAGGGAAGGTTGTTACGGTATGTGGTGAGGAAGAATATATGGTCATCATCTATACTATTCCGATACTCGAGAGGAGGTGAATTCTTTTGACTCCCGCCAAGCTTTTGAAACAATCCCCCAGTCATGCTGCTGACCTCCCACACCCTAAAGTTACACAAGTTCCCGCTTAGATGGCCTCATGGAAAGATGCTCAAGCTCAAGAAGGAGGTAGTACTATTTGGGGACAGCTCCCTGATCTTCCTTTCAAAACTGACAAGACTGGTTTAGGCTTCACCATCAAGGGTCAGAAGATGATACACCGCGAACGTGCCGGCCAATTTCCTTTCCGCATTATCCAGAGTGGAATCCATGCTATAGAAGACGACATCAACGGCTTCGACATCAGCAAGCGGATCTTCCCAACTCCAGACAACGGACTGAGCAATTGGAAGACTGAAGACGTCATACCAATCTCCTTTAGACAGGAGTAATTGCTCTTGTTTTTGTTTTGCTTTTCGTATTTTCTATGTTTTGAACAATAAACTCTAAAGCCTAGTGCCTTGCCCGGGGCATCATGGCTCGTTTGTGAGGGTTATTATCTGTCATTTGCATATTTTCATTCAATAAAATCGTTGGACTTTTGCATTCAATTGTTGTTTTCTTTACTTTATCACCCCTTCAAAAGCTATGTGTTTCTTACACACACCCACGGACACATTGCACAATCACTCTAAATCTCGTTGATAACAAACTATGCTATTGCTAAATATGACTCGATAATCCGATCTACCAAGCCAAGACGAAGGTGAGGAAGATTGAAGTGCCAGAGAACTTGTCGATCACAGCAAGAAGAGCGAGTTATACACCCACACTAAGAGTCAATTGAGGTTGTGAACTGGCACCGATAAAGATGAAAAGAGATCAAGATAGAGCGGGTCTTGAGAACAGTGTTAAAGAAATATTGATTCAGATGCTACAAGACTATATTGAGGTTTTTGCTTGGTCGTACGAAGACATGCCAGGTCTAGACATTGATATTGTGGTACACCAATTGCCGACAAAAGAAGGTTTTCCCAAAGAAATGTAAGGTCCGCTGCATGCATCCCGAGATGTCGAGAAAATCAAAGCGGTTATGAAGCAATTCAACGGCTTAGTCACTACTTCTTATCCACATTGGGTTGCAAATGTGGTGCCCGTACCTAAGAAGGATGGCAAAGTTCGAATGTGTGTAGATTACAGAGATCTGAACAAAGCGAGTCCGAAAGACGATTTCCCACTTCCTCATATTGATGTTCTGGTTGACAACACCGCCAAAGATAAGGTTTTCCTTCATGGATGGTTTCTCCTTATAATCGATCAAAATGGCCTCAAGACATGGAGAAGACTACTTTCACATACGGGGCACTTTCTCGCAAGGTTATGCCGCTCGGATCAAGAACGCGGGTGCCACTTATTAGCGCGCATGGTGACATTATTTCATGACATGATTCACCACGAGATAGAGGTCTATGTCGACGACATGATAGCTCGATCACGGACAGAGGAAGAGCATGTTGATCATCTACGGAAACTATTTGATAGATTGAAGAAGTACAGACTAAGACTTAATCCCAACAAGTGCACCTTTGAGTCGATCCCAGAAACCCTAGGGTTGTTGTCGCGGAAAAGGTATTAAGGTCGACCGCCAAGGTTAAAGCCATTCAAGAGATGCCGGCTCCCCGTTGTTCGCGTTAAAAAGTGACGCGCTAGGGAATCAAATATGAATTCAGATTCTCTGGCTCGAAACGATTAACTCTTTTGATTTGTTTATAAAGATGCCACGAGCATCAAGATTTATTATTTTCAACACAAGAAAAGATGATTTAATGATTATGAAAAGGGGAAAGTCAAGTAATACCCTCAATTGATTTGATATGCGAACGACTAGCGAACTAGACGCAACGCATCGGGGAGTATTCGTAAGGGGTTTGTTATATAAAGGGAATAGATGGAGCACCCTAAATATATATAGTTATCTATAGCTTTATATATGAATATGTTTGATATGTTTGTGTATTTTAATTGCTATTTCTATGATTGGGAAAGTTTCTCCTTTAGGTTTTGAGAAGGATAGATTATGTGGGATCCTAGTGTTTGTTATTATTGTGCTCGCAAAGATCTTCGGATCTTCTGCATACATATCCCTTAGTGGGAATCAGAGCATTTGTAGCTCGGATCTAAAGGGATCTATGGTTTGTTTGGTTTGAGGAAGAAAGAAATTTGCTCGCCAACGATGAGACTCGGCTCACGTATTCTCAAAAGGATGTTGAGAAAGTCAGAGCAATCGTAGTTCCCACTTATGCTAGTGGAAGCAACGGGATGTTAGTAAGAGACGCAGACAAATGTCATCTTAATGAAAAATGTATCTAATCTATTTCATCACATACATTTTTGAAGGGATTGATTGATTAAAATCTTTCGTCGTAAGCTATCAGTATTTTGCTTGAGTGTACAAGCGTTACCACTTACATGTTTAAGAAAGATGTTTGAAAAATGATTGAACCTTTTAATTGTAAGCATTGGGTGTTTTTCTTGAGTGTTGTCATACCCCAAAAATTGCCCTCCATCCACTCAAGAGATTTCATACATCTATACTCAAAGATTCCTCAAGAGTTGATCAGACAAACTCTCTCCTAGACAATCAACCCAAACTAGGGTTTGGTATCTCTCAGGTCAAGATGGACTTCCAATATCTCCAATGGTCTTCATGCCTCCTCATATGTTTCAAAGATTCTCCATGTCAAGTTTCAAGCCTCACAAGTCAAGTTTCCTCGCATAATTGCTCATATGGTTGAAAATCAACAGATTGACAAAAAGTCAACTGTGGTCAACATACAACAAACTTCATAATTTTTGGTCAACATCCTCATTTTGAAGTTACATTCATCATTTGATCAAGGTTTGATCATGATTCATCAAGAAAACTCAAGATTTGCTCAAAAGTCCAACTTTCTAAATTAGGGTTTCTAGGTGAAAAGTCAATCAACTTTGACCGATCATAACTTCTCATACTTTCTAATTTTTCCACCACCTCTTGTTTAGAAGGAAATTCAATTCTCTACAACTTCATGTCTCACAAGAATGTCCAAAAAATGCTTCATTTGAGAGGTATAGCTCAAAACATTACAGGTCATTTTCAAAGTCAACAAAAAGTCAACTTTTTATTTTGAAGATATATTGAGCATGGTAACTCCAATTGAGATGAGAACAAAAAGGTTGGTTAGAGGACTCTTAGAGCTTTCCAAAAATTCCAAGAACACTCAAAAATGTGAAAAATTGAGCAAGATGCGCCATTCACAAGTTGGGCAATTTTGAAGGAATGCACAAAGAGAGATACTTCTAAAAATCAAATTTTTTGCAAATGGGCTTGCTTTTTCTTCATCCAAACTTATTCCTCATACAATTAGGAATATCCAAGCCCAATGCCACGAATTTTTGATTTATTTTTCTATTTAATTTGGAATTTATTCATTTAAATGCAAATTAAATTTAAAAATAAAGTATAAAATCAAAATTAATTGAAAGATTGATTTTTATTCTTTCCTTGAGACTCAAGAAACTCACAAAGGCCAAATTTCGAAAATTGATCAATATGGCAAGATTGGATTGAAATTAATCAAATTTTGAAAATTTGATTTTGTACAAAAATCAATTTTGATTTACATTGAATGTTGATTGATTCTTTCCAAAAACCATGCCAAATTCATCCAGTATAAATGTGTGATGCATGCCTATCAAGAGAGAACGGAAATTTTGGCTCAAGAACCCTTATTGCAACTCAAAAAAACCGTGGCAAACAAGCAAAGTGCAATCCTATTTCCAGTTGTTTTCAATCGATTTTGAGGTGTCTAACACATTCCTTGATACCTCTTGAGTCAATCCAGACCCTCACTTTGCTCCAATCCATCCAGAATCAGAAAATCCGAGTTTGGTTTGTTCTTGAAAAATCCAAAATCGTATTCTATTATTCATGCATTATTAACATGTTTTGTGTTTGTTTTTGTGATTAGTGATGAGTTTGCAAGCATTCTGGGCACTTTGATTACATTTCCATGGCTTGAATCGTGATATACCATAACTAGGGTTTCTGAGCTCGATTTAGGGCTTTGCTTAAATGAAAAAATTGGACCATGAGACCTATACCAATGCGTTCGGAATGATCCCAGGAATCGAACCATGTCTTTAGAATTCATTTATATTATGTGTGCTTGATTTCGTTTTTGTTGGGGTCCAGAGGCCGAACAATGGCCGACGCTAGCTTTCAAAAATTCAAAGGAGGAAGACGGTTTTGCTGGATCGAGCCTGTGAGGAGCGTGTTTTGATCCCGCTGCTTCGATTTTTCAAAAGCAAGCCGCCTACCAAAGCATGTGACCAGGAGGTGTCCGGGTTCGATTCTCCTGTGACCATTTGGTTTTCTCTCTCTTTTTACAAACTTTTCTATTTTTCTATTTTATTTAATATTTTCAAGTTATTTTAATTTCTTTTCATATTTTTATTTCATGCATTAAAAATCATCAAAATATTTTTTCCTTTTACATTTATTTTCAGAAAATACTTATTTAATTTATAAAATTAAAAAATATCATTTTGCATGCATATTTATTTTTATTCATAATTTAGCATTTAAATCAATCTTAATTGTATTTTAATTATTAAATTGCATTCAAAAATCCCAAAAAATTATTTTAGCATATTTATGTTATTTCCAGCATGTCATATTTTTCTCATTCAAAAACTTGCATTTTTCTAACATTTTTCTCTTATTCGATTCATCTCGTATTCCGATTTCTTATTCTTTTACGTGTTGCTGTTGTGACGCTTTACCGCTTTTCATTTTTTCCAATAATGTAACTGCTTATGGATGTAATAGTTTAAATTAGGTCTTTATTTTCCGTGATTTTAAATTATGTATCCGCCTAAAGCCTTGTAATAGAGATTTACCATTCCGCATTTTACTTTCCGCACCCTATCAATTGCTAGTAACTACGCTGTATGGCAAGATAATAATGAACTTAGCCCACTAATTTTCAAGATAAAATATCCAAATCAACACTTCTTTCACACATGCACCCTTTAGGGTAATTCTCTCTCGTTGCCTTACGAATTCAAATATGGTCAAGTCCCCGAACGTAGGGGTATTCTAGCACCGCTGTTTCACAAACAAATCATCATAGTCCCTTCGATACAAAGATCATAAGACCCACGATGTCGCTCCGAATACATGATCTTGACCTCGATTGTCGCCACGAAAATGATGATAGTCCTTCGAATGTGCTAGGATACTTCCTACAAGTTGCCTTCAATGACCATCCGATGTCCCTTCGAATGTCCCGCTTACATCCAATGAATGAAGTTACCTACCAACCAATGGTATGGCTAACGCTATTCTAAAGGAACGTAGAAGTACGAAAATGACCAATTCCGAGTGGGTAATAAGTCTTTTAGTTGCTTGCTCTAAACCAAATGCTATTCACACCACACGCTCTTTTTCAAAGTTCAAACTCTTTCCAAAAACGAAACATTTCCAAACACTTTGTATACACTCCTACATGAGTCATTACAAAGTCAAAGCGAAATGCCTTTTCAAAACATTTTTGTCAAACACACAGAAAGCAATTTTAAAAAAGGTGATCTAGAGCAACTAAGAGCCCGTAGATAACTACGGATGGAAAAGGGTGCTAATACCTTCCCTTTTCATAACCATTCTCCCGAACTCAAAATCTAAACGAAGGTCTTTTTCTATACTTTTACCTTCCCTTAATTGGATAAAAATAAAAGTCGGTGGCGACTCTTGCTATCCGCACATTTCGATACAAAATCCTACAAGCCGGGCTCACCGTGTTACGTAATCGGCGACTACTGGGAAATGCCCTAAAGAGAGAATTACCTTAGGGATTTCTAGATCACCTTTACTGCTTTTTGTTTGACTTGCTTGCTTTTTCTTTAAGGGTTGCTTGGGTATTGTAATGTTGGGGGATCCTACACCCGGATCCGGGTTTCCTTTTAGGTAAGTAGAATTAGATCATCGCGACCGCTAGACGTATAACTAAACGGTCAACATGATGGCTACGTTAGTGTGACACCTTGGATGTCCTGATACTCTTCATTTCCAAGTTGAGGATAATATTTGGCTTCTGCGTGGTGTCATCAAGCACTAACTAAACTTTTAGAACCTTAATTGACCCATCTTGGCCATTAGAAAGTGAGATACGGCTTTGTGCAGACTAAGGTTGGTTGATACCGATGCTACGCCATTGAGAGATCGACTTTGGGATATTTTTGATCGACCACTGGCCGTCAGATTGGAATAAACGCCACGAAAGATCTATGATATGAGATTCCTAGAACCCACATTATTATAGGACGTGATGAACCAACTCGAACTTTGTGGGTAATCACCTATACCTCATGCAAGCCTTAAACCTAGGCTCATTGTGTGAATTGTTTGTGTGTGCCAAACATGACATCATTTGCATTGCATATCATTTCTAACTATTTCAAGGACCTAGGAATCTATCTTTGCTGCTTTGTAGGTGTTATGGCTTCAGAAAGACTATCCGAATCAACTTTATGGGTATACCTTCTCAACTCAAAGAATTGGTTTCAAAATTCCCATCATGCTCGCCCATCAAAAGACATGGTTATCTACTTGATTTGGTTATCTCGGTTTTGAAGAAAATATGATGCATGTCCTTTCTTTTTTGATCCGAAACACCATTGCTTTACATTCCAGATTATCATTGGTTCCTACCTTGAAGAGTTCTCTGTTACTTGGGATACCTATTTTGACCAAATTCCATTCACCGGTCTAGAAAAGGTTCCTAAGTACGAAGACATCGCATCCGCTTTACATCTTAAGCGCCGACATTGAAGCCAATTGGGAAACCAAGTGGAGTTAAGGGTTTACTTGCCAAGTTCCTAATTAAGAAAGCCCGAGAATTCCTCAAAGTTATAAGTTTCATGCATTCAAGACATTGTGGCCCTGTTAATCTATGGTTTGGTTCTATTTCCTAACTCGATCAATTTATAGATGTCAACGCCATCAAGTTGTTTCTCACCCGCAACCCGTGCCTACTTTACTTGGAGACATCCTACATTCTTCCACACTTGTACTACTAAAAGACAAGGGACTCTCATGTTGCATGCCGCTATTTCAAGATGGTTTATTTCGCACCTTCCTCCATCAGCTTTGAAGAATGAACAAAGGTGAGATGGTCTCAAAGATTGATGTCACTCTCTCATTCAGATATCCGTTGGAGTCTTTTCTCTCAAAAGGACTTCACATTCATCGAAAGCTATGGAGAATTCCTAATGTACCACTACTTGGTATAAGGAGGTATTACTTACAACCCTTCTAGCTCTACGCCTGTTTTCCCAAGAGATGGCCCACATGATATGCTACTCCAAGATATTGTGTTCGATTACAATCACGATCTCCGCAATACCGACTTAAGGTTCATACACGGGGCATGGTAAAGAAGATCGATACTAAGACTTTGGGGCACCGAACTCCATTCCTTGGGAACCTTACTCAAATGGGAAGAGCTCGAGCTCAAAACCTCATGATGCCATTCACTGCTTTACCAAGAATTATGGAACTCATATAGGTGACGACCTATACTGCTCTCCATCCCGACATGCCTACCGATTTTGAAGACTTGAAGAGATCCTGATTCAACTAAAAGAAGAGAGGGATACCTTTGAAGCTCAATGCAAGTGAGAAGAAAGTGCTAGAGTTGACCAAGCTACTTCATGGAGAGCGAAGCATCAACACCTACCTCGGCACCAAGAGGAAGTCAGCCTGGAGACTTAGAGCTTTAGGATTTTTATGCTTTTATTATTATTTTGAACTATCTCTTGTACTTAAAAAGAAAAAAGAATAATAAAAAGAGTACTAATAAATGTTTGTTCATTGCTTGTTTAACAAATTCAAATCTCTAAGGTCCTTGAAAACATTGCATTGCATTCGATAA
Source organism: Vicia sativa (assembly GCA_021764765.1). Classification (NCBI taxonomy): domain Eukaryota; kingdom Viridiplantae; phylum Streptophyta; class Magnoliopsida; order Fabales; family Fabaceae; genus Vicia; species Vicia sativa. The sequence continues at coordinate 280,523,391 of CM038795.1, forward strand.
ACATCAGCATAGATAGCATAACATTGCATCATGTACATTGATCGCGACTTTATCGCCTAAATTAATCGAGACCAAGTATACATTTCTATCGCGTAGTTTTAAAAGATATCGAACCAAAGGGACTATAAATTGAACTAACGTAATCTAAGCTTCGTAAAGCTATAGCTATCGAATAAATAAATTGGGAAATTTTGGGCAATAAAACTTAATTTTTTAAAAAATAATAATACGAATATCGGTATGTATTTCGTTAATCCTAAAGAACCGGTTTTCCACCGCTTATTTTCTAAATGATAATAATTTTTTTCAAAGAAAAGTATTTATTTAAAACCTATTCTCAAACTGTCATTTATTGAAGTAGATTATAATTTTAAACTCTAATGTATGCTTTCGCTTATCCCACCGATTTTAAAATTACTTTTGAAAATAAATAAAATTTAATTGGTTTTAAATGCTGTCGCGGTTTTAAAAACAATACCTAGTATCTATTATCCGATTTTAAACCTCAAACTGTCAGGTTGGTTTCTAATCTTAGTCGCTTTATTAACCTCAAACTCGCCTCGTTGGTTTCTAAACCTTTTTAACAAAATAAATTAGATAACTAAATCGAAAAAGTGTTTATTTTATAAAATATAATCAAGCCGCTTTATTCCGGATACTTTCAAATTAACTCATTACATACCGATATTTAAATAATTTAGCCGTATATATTCATAAAACAAACATGAATAAATTAAAGGTTTTAACATTCATTAATAAATTCATGGCAAACAAATATATGAATTAATTAAATAAATAAAGCGATGTAAATAGAAACCCGAATTAAATAAATCGGAAAGAATTGAAACGGAAGTAACTCGCATAACGCCCCTTCTTCAACAATGAAAACAATGGAAAATAATTCAATTACAATGGAAAATAAATGCGGAAAATAAACTTTGAAACTGGAAAATAAAGTCGAGAATCGTGTCTGGAATTATGATCCGGAGAGGTCCTTTATAGTGGTAGGAAGTAACCACCTGTTGAGATATTTTCGTAGCTTCCTCCTAAAAATACTCGCCCAACCGCCCACTTCTTGAGATGGACGTCCGATTTCTCCATGAATATAGCCACGTGAGACGCGTCCCACGCAATCGCTAGTAATGACATGGATTTGAGATGGACGCCCCACTAAGGGGAGAGACCGAGGCGCGCCTCAATTGTAGGAAGGAGGGTTGAGACGCGCCTCACCCTGAACGTGGCCTTTAGGGTTTTGCTTCGCTTGGGCTTTTGGTTGCTTTGGGCTTTTGTGCTTTGGCTCTTGATCCATTGTTTTGCTTTTGCACACCCTTTTCTTCATTTCTTGCATAATAATTAAATAATCCTCTTAATTTCTTCACTTTGCTCAATTTGTTTATTTAAAATAAAATACCAAACAATAAAAATACCAAGTAATATGGAAATAAAATGAAATAATTAAATAAAAATACTAACATTATTTATGAAAATTAAATCAAATATACTATATAAAATCGTGTTATCAAACTCCCTATACTTGAACCATTGCTTGTCCTCAAGCAAAAAGTAAAATGAAAATCTTGAAGCTACGCTTAAACACAAATATAACAAACATATATCACTTTGTATCAGTTGCAGATTGATTTTCATCGGAAAATTAAAGTTGAACTTAAACACCAAAGTTACCGTGAGAAACACTAGACAACCCCATCTATGCACCAATTCAAGTCATGTCATTATAGCTTCAACCTAATACTATGTTTTATTTCACCCGCTTTCATTCTAGTGCAATCACATTAAGCCCATTACCGACACGCACATAGTGGAGTAAACGGTTAGTGAATTTGATCTTAGTAAGCCGCCTAGAGTTCGTAATAGAATATTTGGTACTCCTTTTCCAATTTAAAATTGCGGGGATCGAACTGCACTGCCCTACCAAGTTCAAAGACCGTGACCATCGAACCAATTTTATAATGGATTATTTTGCATAAAATTCATATTTTCAAAGAACTTTTGGATTAAACGATCCGGTAAGGACCATCTAACTTAGTAAGTGCATCTTAAATAAAAGCAATTTTCTTAAAGATATTTGATCAATCACTTATATTCATCGGTTCTCCACGTAGTTTGTTTTTTGTGCCGATCGCTTAATAAACTACTTGGGCTAATCTAAAACTAAGTTTTAAAGGTTCTTGGTATAATAAGTACTTAAATCGATCTAGCATATGGGGTTTTAAAGTGTTAGGACGATAACAATTTTGCTAAGTTTTACTCGAATTTTATTTATAAATAAGCAACCTTAATACTAGTTGAATATGTTTATAAATGTGTTTTAAATTTTTCGTTATGGCTCAAGAAATAGGAAGAATTCGAATAAACACTAAATTTTGCATATAAGATTAAAATTAACATAAACATGTATTTTATTGAATTGAAATTTATACAAGAAAATAAATAGATAAATAAAAGGAAATACTACAAAAAGAGCAAAGGAAATAAAATAAGAAGGAAATGATCCGACTCTATACTTAAAAGGAGCAATGTCCTCAATGATAATAACAAAGGAGAATCGAAATGAAAGATGGGTGAGTAAATCAGAGAACAATAATAATGCAACTTAAGAAGAATAATGCAACAAGAATAATAATGTAATATAATATAATATGCAACATTATAATAAAAGAAACATGAATTGCATTAGAATGGAGATCAAAGTTGCTTACAATGTAGGAATCAAGTATTGGAAGAGAAATAATAAAAATAACATAATGAAAGCATTATAAAATCCTAATGAAATCAAACTAAACTAAACTAAATAAACTACTCAAGGACTCTAGCCACTAGATGGTCCCGCCTTAGAGCAGAGGGAGAATGAAGATAAGAGAAGACTTTGAAATTGTGCGTAAACCGTATCCATAAAACTAAAGAAGTCACCGCAGAGTAGTGAACTCGCCCTCAAAGCTTGATGTTCCACCGGAGAGCGTGGATAACAAATGATAATCAAAAGGAGGAGCCTCATGCATAACAAGGTCGAGCAACAGAGGGATCTGGGAAGTGGGTCAGCAGAGGGAACTTCGAGGCCCTCTAAAACATCAAAACCCGTGGAATCTCGTGGAGTGTCATGAGAAGGATGTCGATCAAAACCATAAAGCCAATTGGCTTTGTTATGCACACTAGTAGCAGTGGTTAGGCAAGGTAAACAAATGCATAACTTGACCATTAATCAACAAGGTAAACCGAGTCGGGCCAAGATCACCAATCATACTGTTGAAACAGAACTCGATGGTCATGGAAAACACAAAGAAAAGCATTCAGATGCTTAAAAGGTCGTCAAGTCCAACAACATTTGCAATCATAGTAACGAGACCTCCCATCCGAATGGGTGCATGATCGTCAATGAGATTCACAAAGGTACGGAGCAGATAAGGGATCGATTAACTGACGAGCTCGCAAGCACAAAACATGATAAAAAAATCATCCTTAGAAACAAGAGTGACATTCGGGTTTTCCAAAACGGTATGGGCAAGAATCTTATGGAAATAAGGTCAAGTTATGGATATTCTCCGATACAAGGTCCCTGGCTCGTGGTTAAGGATTCCGTAATAGATCCCCAAAAATAGTCAAGATCTCTAAACCCAAGATACTCCTCCCGAGTTTCAAGATAAACCCTAAACCACTAGGAAAACCAAGAAGATCACCAATTCCTTATGGGTAAACTTGAAGGTGAAGCCAAAAGTCCAAAATAATAAGTCCACGTAGAGCTATCCCATGAGTAGGAAAATAAGCTAAAGAGTCGAGGAATTCCAAAGTGAGGTTCCGATAAGTGGCAAAGAAGTCATCAGCGTGAATTATCCCACCCAACTGATTTAGCGTAAAAGCACACTATCACGAATGCCAAGAGCATTCATAGCACCATAATGAAAGTAGGTAGTAGGAAACATCTCACGCCGATAAAACTCCATATTTGGTGCTACCGATTTCTTCCTCTCAAACCGACGCATATCATCAACACGAGACATAGTGGAAGAGAAAGAAGTAGCTAGAAGAATCCCGAGGAGAAAGAAAATAAAAGAACATCAAGATTGGCCAAATGCCGATAAGAAGAGATATAGAATAGAATATAAGATGAGAATAGAAATAAAAGAAAATAGAAAGAAAAGAGATATATATATATTTTTTGTTTGTTTTTGAATAGAATGAAGAAATAAAATAAAATAAGAAGAAAGAAATAAATACGGTGGGTTGCTCCCACAAAGCGCTTTGTTTTATGTCGCAAGCTCGACAAATAAAACTAGAGATTAGTCGCCTAATCGAGCCAGGCTCGCCTAGATTTATCTTTGAGAATATCCCCGATTTCGTAAGATGGTAATGTTTTTACGCTGCCCGCTTACTATAAACGGTTCAATCAAGGTCCCTTAATCTCTATTGCTCCACTTGGATAAACTCGAGTAATTTCAAAGGTCCGCACCACCTAGATCGTAATTTTCTGTGAAATAATTTTAATCGTGAGTTAAAAGTAATACGCAATCACCTATATTAAAATTCTTCCTAGATATACGCTTATCGTGCTTCTTTGTGCGCCTTTGTAAATCCTAGTTGACGATCCCGCCTAAGTTCTTCCAATTCATTAATATCCGTGATACGCCTTCCTCCAGCAGATAACTTAAGTTCGATTCTTAATGGCCCAATAAGCCTTGTGTTCTAACTCAACCGAGATGGCATGACTTTCCATAAATAAGCTTGAAAGGAGTAGCCGATGGGAGTTTTATAGGCCTATAGCCCATAAAGCTTCATGAAGTTTAAAAGACCAATCCTTTCTCGGATGTAGCGACGCTTTTTCAAGGATTTGTTTTATCTCGCGATTTGAAACTTCAACTTGTCCGCTAGTTTGGGGATGGTAAGTGTAGCTATGCGTGTCGAACTCCATATTTCCTTAATAATTTTTCAAAGATTTTGGAAATGAAATGAGATCCACCGTCGCTTATAACGAGTCGGGTACAACGAACCTAGGAAAGATTATGTTCTTGAAGCTTAAGTACCACTGGTGTCATTTGTTGGAGGCTATAGCTTCAATCCATTTTGAGACATAATCCATGCCACGAGTATATACTTATTACCGGATGAAGATGGAAAGGGTCCCATGAAGTCTATCCCCACACATCAAAGATTTCGACTTCTAAAATGCCTTTTGTGGCATTTCGTCACGCCTAGATATATTACGGCGCTGGCACCGCCGTGATTTTAAGATGGTGGCATGTACGTCCTTCCATAAATTAGGCCAATAGAGACCGGATTGTAAGATCTTTGCACATGTTTTGATGTACTAGCATGTCCTCCGTAAGGTGTAATGACAAGGTGTTATAATGTTTTCAATCTCTTCTTCCGCACACATCGGCGGAAAATTCCATCGGACCTCTTGAAAAGTAAAGGTTCATCCCAAGAATATTGTTTAAGATCATGGAAGAATTTCTTCTTCCGTTGATAGGTAAGTTCGTGGTAGAACGCCGCAGAAGGTAATTCACGAAATCAAGATACCAAGGCATGAGGAAATAGCTAAAGTGGTTTCCATGAGTTTATCCGGTTCTGTGTCTTCCAAGTGGGCAATCGCTTATCGCATCGAATTCATCATCAATCGGCACTTGTTCATGTTTAAGATTTTCTAGTCTAGAGAGATGATCCGCTACTACATTTTCGTTCCTTTCTTATCTTTGATTTCTAAATCAAATTCTTGCAGCAGAATATCCATCTCGTGGAGTCTAGGTTTAGCCCTTTTTGTTAGAGATATCTAATAGCAGCATGATCAGTGTATATGATTATTTTGGATCCTACTAAGTAGGAACGGAACTTGTCTAATGCGAAGATCATCGCTAAGAACTCTTTCTCCGTTGTAGCATAATTCATCTCGGTCATTCGTAGTTCTCGCTTGCATAATATATGACGGAAGTCTTTTATCCTTTCGCTGTCCTAAAACAGCTCCTACGGCGTAGTCACTGCGCCACACATTATTTCAAAAGGTTCATTCCAACTGAGTTTGCATGATAAGGCAGTAAATTAATGCTTTCTTAAGTGTTTGAAACGCTTCTAAACATTTTTCGTCAAGATAAATTCAAAGATCTTTCATTAATAGCTCGCTTAGGGTTTAGTTATCTTAGAGAAATCTTTAATGAATCGTCGGAGAAACCGGCGTGTCCCAAAAAGCTTCGGATTTCTAACGGTTTTGAGGTCAAGGTTCTCAATAACTTCGATTTTAGCGTAATCGACTTCAATTCCTCTTTGGATATAATGTGTCCTAAAACAATTCCTTCTTGTACCATAAAATGGCATTTCTCCCAATTAAGCACTAGATTAACCTTCACACAACGCTCCAATACCCTTTCTAAATTTTCTAAACATTCTTCAAAGCTTTGTCCATGACGGAAAAATCGCCCATGAAGACTTCCATAATATTGTCCGTAAAATCAAATATTGCCATCATACATCTCTAAAAGTTGCAGGAGCATTGCATAAACCAAAAGGCATTCTTCTATAAGCAAAGGTTCCAAATGGGCATGTGAAAGTTGTTTTATCTTGGTCATCGTGATGAATAGGTATCCTAAAGAAACCCAATAACCGCTAAGAAATGTAAATGAGAGTGTCTAGCTAAACGCTCCAACATCCGATCAATAAATGGTAAGGGAAATGATCTTTTCTGTGGCTTTGTTAAGTTTTCGATAATCGATGCACATTCTCCATCCGTATTCGATTCTTTAGTTATGATTTCTCCTTTCTCATTTTCGATCATCGTGACACCTCCCTTCTTAGGTACAACATGCATAACCCATTTGCTATCGATATAGGATATATGATTCTCGCCTAACAACTTCATTACTTCCTTTTTCACAACCTCGCTAAAATCGGGTTTAGTCTCTCTCCGTGTTCTCTTGAAGTTTTACAATCTTCTTTCTAGCATAATGCGATGCATACAGACAGAGGGACTTATTCCTTTAAGATCGTTGATATTATACCCTAAGGTCAGTTGATATTTTCTAATTTGTAAAGTTTTTCGCCAGATCCAAGTTTTGCTGACTATCATCGGACGCTCGAGTTTGAATCTAGGAATTGTACCTTAAATTTTCGTGTGTTTTGAGTTCTGTGGAAGGTTTCTTAAACTTTGTGTGGATCCGTGCTATAGCTAAGCATTCACTTAGATTATTATCCGCACTTTCATCCGATTATCCGATTTTCAAGCTCGCCTCTTTTCTACATTCATCGATGATATCCATGAAGTAACAAGTATCTTCTATTGCAGTGCTTTGAATTGAGAGGATAAATTGATTTTCTTCACCTACTCAAAAGTAAGTTTTCCTCTTTCACATCTATTATTGCACCTACCGTGGCTAAGAAAGGTCTTCCAAGAATGATTGAGTAACTTCGCCCTCCCTTATGTCCATGATAATGAAATCGCTGGTATAGAATTGGCCAATACGCATGTGAATATTTTCAAGTACCCAGATATTTAACCGACCTATCCGCTAGTCGAATCTGACATTTTGGTTGGTCTCAGCTCCCATATCAAGTTTCTGCGATGGATAACGCATCACACTTATACCGCCCTAGATCACATAAAGCTTTGTCGACATGCCAATTACACATGGAATAGAGAAACTTCCGTGATCTTTGAAGTTGAGGTATCAGGTTCTTGAATAATTGCACTACATTCAAAGAAGCATGACTTCATTATCCTCTAGCTTTTTCTTATTGGATAGAATCTCTTTAAGGAATTTAGTATGAGGGCATTTGAGTTATAGCTTCGTAAAAGGAATTGTAACATTGTTGCTTCGTAAGATCCACAAATTTCTTGAATTGTCCCACATTCTTAGTTTTAACTAACCTTCGAGGGTATGGAATAGAGGCTTATAAGGTATGGGTATATAAGGTTCGCCCTTTGTGTGGTATCTTCATTATTATCTTTCAATTTTTTTCCGGTTTATCTTTAGTTTCGTATGGTTTGATGTAATTTTGTTGCATAGTCGCTATTGTTTCCGGATCTACAGTCCATCATACTTTGTTCCGCTTCTTAAGATAACAAAGATTTGCATGTCCTTTGGGATTAGGTTGAGGTTGACCAGAAATGAACTAAACAGAGCAGGTTGTTGTCGAGCTACTTGAGAGATTTGTGTTTCTAACATTTTATTGTGTGTAGCTAGCATCAAGCTTGTTAGAAAACCGCTTCATTTGCTCATTAATGTGTATATTCGATTTTGAACTTCCTTATTAGTCCGGGTCGAGCACTATTGGTTTGGTTTTGAGTAGCAATGAAGTGCTCTATCATGATTTCCAAATTAGACTTCTAGAGCATTTGTTGTTAGGACCATTGTTGTAGGTGATTTGAATAGCTTTAGGATAACTGTGTGGTGTAGCGAGCTTGTCTGTGCATATAACGCGTTGTTATTCTTGTAGGAAAAGTTAGATGATTCTTCCACCAGGATTATATGTCATTGTAAGGATTATTCTCGCACGTAATTTGCTTGTTCAACCGAACCTCCGTTAGAAGTGGGCATTCGGAGCAAGATGTGATCAATACCACAGTCGCAGTTTGAGTAATCGAAGAACAGAGTCATGGGAGCAAGTAAGTTCCCGAGCTGAGTGAGAGCTCCACTTTAGCGTTGACTTGATCCGACTATTCACTTCAACCATGGCACCTTTAGTTTGAGATTTCTACAAGAATTCTCCATACCCCATTGGTAATGGTTCGAGCCATACTTTCGATAAGTTGCTTTTTCAAAGATATGGTTTATTCATCGCCACGCCACCAACAGCTGCCTATAGTCAATCTCAGATATACAAGAGACCATTGAAACGGTGAATGATTAACCATTCTTCTAAACCATGATGAGGACAAAGTCTAAGCATGTCTTTATAACGCTCCCAAGCTTCAAAGAGTGATTCATTGTCCTTTGTCCGAAACCATTGATGTTGGCTCGAGCATAGCGCTTTGCTTGGAGGAAAATATCTAGCCAAGAATACTTTCTTCAACTCATCCCATGTGGTGATTGAGGAAGGAAGAGATTGGAGCCATGCGCGAGCTCGCCTCCGAGAGAAAAAGGAAATAGGCGCAATCGATCGCTTCTGGGTTTACACCATTCGCTTACAAGGTCTCTGCATCGCACAAACACCGATGTGATGAAGATTTAGGTCGCGAGGAGCTCCCAAAACCGGTTCTCACGAACGGCGGAAAGAAGCGAAGGTTTTAGTTCAAATCGCTTTCGAGCAATAGTGGAGCAAAGAATACTATTATGAGGCTCCGCTGAGAAGGAATAACAGTAGTCCTTAAGAGGACGAGGGAGTGAGGAGCTATATCACCATCTTCTTGAGTTCTTCAACGCCGAAGTTTGTTGATCAAGATTGTTGGTTCTAAATACTCTTGAATTCGCCTTCTTAATCTAAGATAACGCCGACGTCAAATAGGTATATGCAAAGGCGCCGCCTTGAGAGCGAGTATTTGGCATACACAGAGGGAAAAGAAATAGGCTATAGTCTATACTGTGAATAAAATTACGATATCAACTTGAATAGTCCCCAAGAACGCGCCTAAAAACTTGATCGCGACTTTATCGCCTAAATTAATCGAGACCGCAAGTATACATTTCTATCGCGTAGTTTTAAAAGATATCGAACCAAAGGGACTATAAATTGAACTAACGTAATCTAAGCTTTCTATCGTAAAGCTATAGCTATCGAATAAATAAATTGGGGAATTTTTGGGCAATAAAACTTAATTTTAATTAAAATAATAATAATAATATCGGTATGTATTTCGTTAATCCTAAAGAATCCGGCTTCCACCGCTTATTTTCGTAAAATGATAATAATTTCTTTTTCAAAGAAAAAGTATTTATTTAAAAACCTATTCTCAAACCGTCATTTATTGAAGTAGATTATAATTTTAAACTCTAATGTATGCTTATCCCATCGATTTTAAAATTACTTTTGAAAATAAATAAATTTAATTGGTTTTAAATGTCAGCGGTTTTTAAAAACAATACCTAGTATCTACTATCCGATTTTAAACCTCAAACCGCCTCCTGGTTGGTTTCTAATCTTAGTCAGTTTATTAACCTCAAACTTTCGCCTGGTTTCTAAACCTTTTTAACAAAATAAATTAGATAACTAAACGTAAAAAGTGTTTATTTTATAAAATATAATCAAGCCTTTATTCCTGATACTTTCAAATTAACTCATTACATACCGATATTTAAATAATTTAGCCGTATATATTCATAAAACAAACATGAATAAATTAAAGGTTTTAATATCATTAATAAATTCATGGCAAACAAATATATCTCATGCAAGAATTAATTAAATAAATAAAGCAATGTAAATAGAAACCCGAATTAAATAAATCCGGAAAGAATTGAACCGAAGTAACTCGATAACGCCCCTGCTTCAACAGAATGTAAACAATGCGGAAAAATAACTTCAATTCGAATTACAATGGAAAATAAATGCGTGAAAATAAACTTTGAAACCGGGAAAATAAAGTCAGAATCGGTGTCCTGAATTATGATCCTGAGAGGTCCTTTTATAGTAGGAAGTAACCACCTGTTCCTAGATATTTTAGCTTTCTCCTAAAATACTCGCCCAACCGCCCACTCTCGATGGACGTCCCATTTCTCCATGAATATAGCCACGGAGACGGGCGCCCCACGCAATCGCTAGGCCGACATGGATTTGAGACGGACGCCCCACTTGTGGAGAGACCGAGGCGGCGCCTCAATTAGGAGAGGGTCGAGACGCGCGCCTCACCCTTGAACGTGGCCTTTAGGGTTTTGCTTGCTTGGGCTTTTGGTTGCTTTGGGCTTTTGCTGTTTGGGCTTTGATCCATTGTTTTGCTTTTGCACACCCCTTTTCTTCATTTCTTGCATAATTAATTAAATAATCCTCTTAATTTCTTCACTTTGCTCAATTTGTTTATTTAAAATAAAATACCAAACAATAAAATACCAACAGTAATATGGAAATAAAATGAAATAATTAAATAAAAATACTAACATTATTTATGAAAATTAAATCAAATATACTATATAAAATCGTGTTATCGCTACATGGAGATTGGTTTTCTCATTTGTCATTATTTATTTTAGCAAATGGCTCGAATGACCACAAAGATCTCCAAGCTCAATGCCTAGCTTCAACAGATGTTCACCAAATTGGTCCAAGGCCAAGAGGATCCTCAAGAAGCTCATCAACGTAAAGAAAGTTGTCGGTCTCCTCAACATAAGGTATCGCCACAAAGGTGGTCCTAAGAGGGTCACTTGACAGAGCTCCTGTAAGGAAGTGTCAAGACCGAACAAAGTAACAATAAAGGTGGTGGTGAAGGCAAAGTACCGAACATGAGAAGAACTATGATGATGGCCAATACTCCACGAGGATGACAAGTACAAGCAACTTGAAGACCGTTCAATGCCGTGGAAACCTCAAGATGTCCGGCTGAATTTTGATGATCCGAGTCTTGTCTGTGTGTCAGGATTCCTCCCAAGTTCAAAATTCCTACTTTTTCCAAGTATGATGGCATGTCTTGCCCTAAACTGCATTTGAAGTCCTATGTCCAAGATCAATCCCACACCGATGATGTAAAAAAGTCAGGATGCACTATTTTCAAGAGAGTTTGTCCTAACTGGGGCCTGGAATGGTACTATCACCAGAGAACACCAAAAGATCCGCAGTACTCTGGAGCACCTAGTGCTTCTCACCCATGCAGAGAATGTTGAATTGACACCCACTTTAATCATCCGATTGAAACTCACCGGATTCACCGAAATGACACCGAAGGAGAACGATTGTTCGGTATTAAAAGGGAAGATTCTGCAGAGTCATCTTCAAATGTCGCAAAGAGATCTTTGGTGGTAAGAAAGAAACTAATGTTGTGTATGGTCGAAAGTCGAGCCAAGACCGATCACAATAATCTGGGGGCAAGGGCCATGACTCCAATCCAACATCAAGACAACCTCGTCAGAGACAACGCTGTAGTCGAACGCGCCACTAAGATAGTTTATCAAGATCAACATGCCTTTTGCGAAGCCTTGCAACACATGTTGAAAGCAGAGTCATTACTTTGAGGATCCTCCTCGTAATGTCAACACTTCCTCCAAGTACACAATCCTAATGCTATGACCATTCTAACAACTGTGGCATACCATCGATGATTGTTGGCTCAAGAACAAGATTCAAGATATGATCAAGCTAAGCAGATTGAGTTTGATCCTCCCCTGAGACTAATGTGATCAACGCGCCTATGCCTAACCATGACAAGAGTTCCAATGTTGTTGTGACGATACTTATGTTTTCAACATAGATGACTGACCATTGCTCGATGACTATTAAAAAGAATTTGTTATAAGCCGTGTCAATCCGTGATGCCCAGAGGATTGTCGCAGTGCCCGGCTCGCACCGATGGTTGTGTTTGGTTAAGAAGACGGTTCAAGGTATGATGGATAACCGTGAGATACTATTTCCGAAACCACCCGCGTAAGTCCGCGAAGATATGTCTAAGTCAAGATCGACAATGCAAACGAAACTGCATCCATCCGGTGGGATACCTTGGGGCAGCCAAGTGAAAGTATGATTACATGGTGAAGTACACTGTCTCGATAGTTACAAGATTCCTATTGAAGATGTTAAGGCGACTCTGGGTGATGATTTCGTAAGACTATGCCGATGTTAACACTATAAGGATTACTCTTCACGATCCCCGTGCCTGTAGAGTGGCACCTCTCATTATCACTTCTCCAAGACCGCCCATATTCCTCCGACAAGGCTATCCTTGAATTATGGATCCGAGGTTTACTATCATGGCGCCAAGCACCTCCGACTATTGAAGATCTTACAGCTTGAAGCTACCATTCCTAACATTGACAACATCACCGATCCAAGAAGGTGACCAGAACCAAGAGTATTCTCCAGATATCTCCTCCAAAAGACACTACGACTCACCGATTCCGCCTATTCAATCCATTCCAAGCTGAGGGAAAGAACCAAAGGCTCATCCTCGCTCAATCGTAGTACCAAAGGAAGCCATCAAGAACAAGAAATGGAGGAAATTCAAGATTATCAAGAAGAGTGACTACAATGTTGTGGAACAATTGGGACAGCCCAAGATCTCCATGCTTGCTCGCTCTCAGTGCTCGAGGCTCATGCTAATGCCTTGGTGAAGTTCTCAAGAATGCTCACGTCGCAACACACTACACGATCAATTTGAAGTTTGTATTATGTGCCCGGCCGCCAACAACGGGCCAGGCTCGATGTCGATTTGACTCTTCCGAAAGAACACAACAAAGCCTTGCACATCTCTGTGGAATGCAAGGGTACTACCTTATCTCATGTCTTCGTGGATACCGGTTCGCTTCAATATCCTACCAAGACCGCTTTGATCGCTTGATGTCGAAGGGTCGTTTTGAGACCCGCTGACATTATTGTGAGAGCCTTGATGGTTCTAAGCTGGACAAAGGCTGGAGAGCTCATCACCGTAAAGCCTGCCCGCTTTGACCCACTTTGTCATGACATCCGTCCACTTTTCTTGCTTACTTGACGCCTCGATACATGGGGCGTGCGCTACATCTCTACCTTACATCGAAATCAATACCTTGAAAGGAAAGGTTGTCACAAAGATGTAAGAAGAGATATGGTCACCATCCGCAATGTCTGCTACTCTCGAGATGGAAGGTGAATTTTGAGACTCCCCAAGCTTTTGAAACAATCCCCGTGAGTCATGCCCGTGACTCTCCCACCACTCCCCGGTTACACAAGTTCCGCCTAGGATGGCTCACCGAAGATGCTCTCAAGCCTGAAGAAGGTAGCTCTATTGGGATACCCCCGATCTTCCTTTCAAATTTGACAAGACCGGTTTAGGCTTCACTATCAAGGGTCAAGATGATACGCCAACGCGCCGCCAACTTCCTTTCCGTGACGTACCAGAGGAACTATACTACTGAACCGCTTAACATTTCGCAGTGTGGATCTTCCCAACTCCGCATCATGGCTCAGAATTGGAAGACCAAGACGCCATACCAATCTCCTTTAGTCGAGTAATTGCTTTTGTTTTGTTTTGTCGAGTTCTTTATGTTTTGAACAATAAACTTTGAAAGCCTAGTTCCCGCCCGGCATCATGGCTCGCTCATGAGGGTTATTATCCGTCGTTACAGTTTTCATTCAATAATTGCTGGACTTTGCATTCAATTGTTTGTTTTCTTTCTTTTACTTTATCACCCCTTCAAAAGCTATGTTTTACACACACCCACGTGATATAATCGCAGAATCACTCCGAATCTCGTTAATATATATTTACAATATGACTTTGATAATCCGATCTACCAAGTCAAGACGAAGTGAGGAAGATGTGAAGTGCCAGAGAATCACGCATCGCTACAAAGAAGAAGATCGAGTTATACACCACACCAAGAGCAAGTCGAGGTTGTGAATTGGGTACAGCAGAAGACAGTTAGATCAAGATAGAGTGCATCTCGAGAACAAAGTTAGAGAAAGGTTGGTTCAGATGCACGAGACTATATCGAGGTTTTTGCTTGGTCACGGAAGACATGCCAGTTTGATATTGATATTGTGGTACACCGATCATGTCAAAGAGGGTTTTCCTGCTGAAATAAGGTTCGGCTGTGATGCGTCCCGAGATGTCGAGAAAATCAAAGTCAAGCGTGAAGCGCCTAACGCCTTGCTTACTTCATCCGCAAAGGGTCTAATGTGGTGCCCTGACTCAAGAAGGATGACAAGGTACGAATGTGTGTGGATTACGTAGATCAATAAAGCAGTCCGAAAGACGATTCCCACTTCCTCATATTGATGTTCCGTTGACAACACCGCCAAAGATAAGGTTTTCTCCTTCATGGATGGTTTCTCCTACATAATCGATCAAAATGTCTCCAAGACATGGAGAAGACTACTTTTGTTACACAGTTGGGGCACTTTCTACTCACAAGGTTATGTCGTCGGACTCGAAGAGCAAAGCGCCACTTATCGCTGCCATGGTGACATTGTTTCATGACATGATTCATCACGAGATGAGGTCTACGCCGACGCATGATAGCTCGATCACGATCAAGAAGAACATCTTGATCATTTGCGTAAACTATTTGATGATTGAAGAAGCGATTGAGACTTAATCGCAATAAGTGCACCTTTGAGTCGATCCGAAAACTCCTAGGGTTTGTTGTCAGTGGTAAAGGTATTGAGGTCGATCCCGCCAAGGTTAAAGCTATTCAAGAAATGCCAGCCCCCGCACCGAGAAGGAAGTCGAGGTTTCGGGCCGATTGAATTACATTGCCGATTCATTGCACACCTAATCGCTATCAGAGCCAATCTTCAAGTTACTTAAGAAAGATCAAGTAGTGGAATGGAACGACGATCGCCGATCGCTTTGACAAAATCAAGGAGTACCCATGTAATCCTCCTATCCCCGATGTCACCATCAAGGAAGACTCTTATCATGTACTTGATGTTGTTAGAGAATTAATGGGTGTGTGTTGGGGCAACATGACGAGTCCGGGTCGAAAAGAGCATGCAATATACTACCTTAGCAAAAGTTTACCGATCAGAAACAAGATACCACAAATGAGAAAACTTGCAACGCTTTGCCTGGGCTACCGACTAAGACAAAGATATGTTGACTCACACTACCTTGTTGATTTCAAGATGGATCCGATAAAAATATATTTGAGAAACCAGCTCTCTCCTGAAGAATAGCAAGATGGCAAATGATCTTGACCGAATATGACATCCAAGACACTTCTTTAAAATGGTCAAAGGAAGTGTGGTAGCCGATCATTGGCTCATCGCCGTAGATGACTATCGCCATGCGCTCGAATTTCCGCATGAAGATGTTCTACTAGTTACAGATCATGGAAGAACTGTGCCTGCATTTAAGGACCTCAACAAGGATCCCGATGGACCATGGTCTTTGATGGAGCCTCAAACGACTGCAGAATGGCATCATGCCATTACATCCCTTACAAAGTGACATACGCCTTTCACCGCCAGACTGCTTCACCGCACTAACATGGCCGAGCACGGTTGCGTATCATGGGTCTTAAAGTTGCTATTGGCTTAAGAATCAAGTTCTTACAAGTGTATGGAGACTCAATTTTTAGTGATCACGGGATAAAGGCGGGGATACTAAGCATCCGAATCTCATTCCGTGAGAGCATGTTCCGAGTTTGATCCCCACTAAGAGATTACTTTGATCATATTCCACGAGAAGAGAATCACTGGTCAGATGCTGCTAGCTACTATGTCATCTATGTTCAAGGTCGATGGGACAACAAGGCTCCCTGTGATCATCATGAGAAGTTCGATGAACCAAAGATATTGTTGTGAGCTTGATACGTAAGAGAAACCTTGGTACTACGGTGTGAAGAGGTATCTTGAGACTCGTGAATATTCCGCAGGGCATCCGCTAATGATAAGAAGTTCAGAGAGATTCGCTCAAAATTTTCCTTAGAACAGATCCCATAAGTTTAACCACGACTTGTGCTACTACTGTAGACCGTAAAAACAAGAATGCGATGGAAGAGTTACACTACATTTGGTACCCACTCCAAAGGACACACCATGGCTAAGAAGATTTTGAGAATGTGTTACTATTGGTCCACCATGGAAGTCGATTGTCACCGCTACGCCGATCTTGTCACAAATGCCGATTACGCATAAAGTGCACATACCTCCAATACTCAAAGTTTTAACTTCTCCTTGGCCTTTTGCAATGTGGGCATTGACATGATTGGGGAAATCAAGCCCACCGCCTCCAATGGACATCATTTCATCCGTGGCAATCGATTACTTCACCAAGGTGAAGAAGCCTCGTATGCATCTCATACTAAGAATGTCAGGGCTCGACCATCAAACATAATCTTATCTCCGGTATGGCACTCCCGAAAGGATTATCACGTATAACGGTTCCAATCTCAACAATAAGATGATCACCGAACTCGCACGCAGCCTCAAGATCAAACATCACAATTCTCCGATCGGCCTAAGATGAATGGCGCCTGGAAGCCGCCAACAAGAACATTAAGAAGATTATATAAGATGACAAGAATCACAAAGATTGGCATGAGATGTTACCATTTGCTCTTCATGGTTATCGTGACCACAACACTGGACATCCATGTGGGCAACTCCCTTCTCTCTCAGATACCTGTGATGAAGCCGCCTTACCCATCGAGGTTCTTATACCTCAACTAGAGTCCTCCAGAGGCAGAGTTAGCGAAGACGGGTCCGCACCGCTTTGACCGCATTAATTTGATTGATGAGAAACAACTTATGCCCATTCGCCACGGCAGATCTATCGTATTAACGATCGTAAGATTTAACAAGAATGTCAAGCACCGAGTCTACCAAGCCTGGATCTAGTAGTCGTCAAGCATCATTCTTCCACAAGGTGATCCCAAAGAAATGGACTCCCCACCATGAGGGACCATTCGTAGTCAAGAAGATTTTCGGCGGAGCTACGATACTTAGCACCATGGATGGTGAAGACTTCCCACACACCGTGAACGCACATAGTCAAAAAATACTACGCATAAAGACCCGCTAGGTCTAATCGACCTAGGCAAAATAAGCATCTTATGAACCAAAAAGAGTTCGGCAAAAGTTAAGGATATATACAAAACATGTACACCCGCAAGTCGAAAACCAAAAGGCTTGGGCAAAAAAGGGTATCCCAGAGATCGAAAACCCGAAGGGCGGTCTAGGCAAAAGTTAGGATTCGAGCATACGACTATGTCTCTTCCGTATCACCTACTTCCTGACTACTATCAAGATTCAAGATTCAAATGGCGTAGATCAATTCACTCACTTTCTACCGACAGAAGGAGATGAGATAGTTGAAATATATGAGTACTAGCATAGTTGGAACTTAACGAGATTGTTTCCGCATAGTTTTTACCTTCTTGTGTACAAACCACTTGGCCATACGCCACATTTTGAATAAATACGAAGTTTCCTTCTCTTTACAATTTTCATCGTTGTTGTTTAAAGTCCGACGCTTTGAATGATTATACGCACTTGACAATAAAAATCTCTTCAAAAATATACGAAAAGTGAACATACAAAAGTAATCATTGCAGTCCGTGAATTAAGATGACGACAAAGTCACCAAATAATTCCCCACAGAAAGATTCCTACAAAGGTGTCACTCACCACAAACCTCCCTCATGGAGTATATGTTAGTCCCCGAGCTGTGATCCCACCAACTGTTTGACACTGGGCCTCCAGTAACATTTCATCCCGATCGAGATATTTATCCCAGCCGACATCTCGGCCCCTTCCTTTTCCTACCAAGGTATCCGATCTTAGACTTGGTCGATAGTGCCGGAGGAAACTACATCTTCATCCCCCTGCCTCAAAGATTACAACGGGTTCCCCGACTCTTCCAACCTTGGCCTCCCGACAACTATCAAATGCTCCAATGAGATCTACACCCAATCCCCAACAGATCGCCTCCCGCACTCTCCTCAACAGGTCTATATGAGATCTCCAAAACAAAATTTCTCAATCTCTACCTTCCTCCAATATCTAGGCCCAAGACTTGGTCGATAGTGCATCTGAGGAATCCAGTAGGTATCTTCTTCCTTCAAAAGTGTGGATCTCACCTACTCAATTCCCCAAGCAGGAGTCGAAATCCTCAAATGTAACATCCATATCTTCTTCAAGATGGATATGTTTTGAAATACCACAACAAACTATCATTCATACATTTCTCATAAAGTCATAATTCATGCATACTGCCATTCATATAAACCATGCATCATACTACTTGCATAAAACTAACAAATATTCTATCAAAGTTTCTCTGTTTTCTCCAAAAATGTACAATACTGACGCAGACAGTCCAGAAGCCCAATCGACGGAAAACTATCCAAAGACCGCCTTGGTTGTCCTCCGACGATCGTCCAAGATTAAGCCTCGAATCGACGGAAAACTATCCGAAGACCGCCTCAAGTTATCCTCCCCACAATGTAATGGACCAACACCCGATGCACAACAGGAAGATGTCCCTATTTTGCCAACTACAACCTCCTCAAAGTAATCGCGATCAAGATTTATTCGATTCCTTATTATCATCAGGATCATGTAGTCTGTACAGACGATCACAAGTTCTTGATGGCATCTTAAGCCCATCTCGACTATTTGTCAACACCGCCACTTCGTAATGCCGTATATGGTTAAAAATCAATACAAACCACTAACTTCATTCAAAGAAAATGAACACGAAGTTCAACGCACGACTCCCTCTTTG
This sequence comes from Vicia sativa, assembly GCA_021764765.1. Taxonomy (NCBI): domain Eukaryota; kingdom Viridiplantae; phylum Streptophyta; class Magnoliopsida; order Fabales; family Fabaceae; genus Vicia; species Vicia sativa. The sequence continues at coordinate 280,542,676 of CM038795.1, forward strand.
ATGGCATCTTAAGCCCATCTCCTCCCTTTCCGTAAACGCTCAGAGCCTAGCGCACGGCTCACTTTCCAGAATCCTCCTATCAATAACTGGTCTAACGTACACCATTCCCCCGCCTTCCCCAAATGGCATCTCAGAAGCCCATTCTCGCATCATCACCAACCGCGAGTGCAAATTTTGTGTATTGAGTGTTCAATCATCTTCTACCTCCAGTCACGAAGACAAGCGTGTCAATCTAACCCCTCAGTGACAAGAAGATTGAACAGGGGCAACACATAACCCCAAAATTTGCCTCCATCCACCAAGAGATTTCATACATCTATACTCAAAGATTCCTCAAGAGTCGATCGACAAACTCTCCTAGACAATCAACCCAAACTAGGTTTGGTATCTCTCGTGTCAAGATGGACTTCCAATATCTCCAATGGTCTTCATGCTCCTCATATGTTTCAAAGATTCTCCATGTCAAGTTTCAAACCTCAAGTCAAGTTTCCTTCGATAATTGCTCGATGGTTGAAAATCAACAGATTGGACAAAAAGTCAATCTGGTCAATATACAGTCAAACTTCATAATTTTTGGTCAACATCCTCATTTTGAAGTTACATTCATCATTTGATCAAGGGTTGATCATGATTCATCAAGAAAACTCAAGATTTGCTCAAAAGTCCAACTTTCTAAATTAGGGTTTTTGGTGAAAAGTCAATCAACTTTGACCGATCATAACTTTCATACTTTCTAAATTTTCCACCACCTCTTTTTGAAGGAAATTCAATTTCTACAACTTCATGTCTCACAAGAATGTCCAAAAATGCTTCATTTGAGAGGTATAGCTCAAAACATTACAGTCATTTTCAAAGTCAACAAAAGTCAACTTTTGTTTTGAAGATATATTGAGCATGGTAACTCCAATTGAGATGAGACCAAAAGGTTGGTTAGAGGACTCTTAGAGCTTTCCAAAAAGTCCACTCAAAATGTGAAAATTGAGCAAGATGCGCCATTCACAAGTTGGGCAATTTTGAAGGAATGCACAAAGAGAGATTTCTATAAAATCAATTTTTTGCAAATGGGCTTGCTTTTTCTTCATCCAAACTTATTCCTCATACAATTAGGAATATCCAAGCCCAATGCCACGAATTTTGATTTATTTTCTATTTAATTTGGAATTTATTCATTTAAATGCAAATTAAATTTAAAAATAAAGTATAAAATCAAAATTAATTGAAAGATTGATTTTTATTCTTTCTTGAGACTCAAGTAACTCACAAAGGCCAGCAATTTTCGAAAATTGATCAATATGGCAAGATTGGATTGAAATTAATCAAATTTTGAAAATTTGATTTTGTACAAAAATCAATTTTGATTTACATTGAATGTTGATTGATTCTTTCCAAAACCATGCCAAATTCATCCAAAGATAAATGTGTGATGCATACCTATCAAGAACGGAAATTTTGGCTCAAGAACCTTTATTGCAACTCAAAAACCGTGGCAAACAAGCAAAGTGCAATCCTATTTCAAACTGCTTTCAATCGATTTTGAGGTGTCTAACACATTCCTTGATACTCTCGAGTCGATCCGCACCTCACTTTATCAAATCCATCTAATCGTAAAATCCAGTTTGGTTTGTTCTGAAAATCCAAAATCGTATTCTATTATTCATGCATTATTAACATGTTTTGTGTTTGTTTTTGTGATTAGTGATGAGTTTGCAAGCACTCGGGCACTTTGATTACATTTCCATGGCTCGAATCGTGATATACCATAGCTAGGGTTTCGAGCTCGATTTAGGCTTTGCTTAAACAAAAAATCGACCATGAGACCTATACCAATGCTCGAATGATCCTGAATCGAACCATGTCTTTAGAATTCATTTATATTATGTGCTTGATTTTCGCTTGTTGTATTCCGAAGCCCGAACAATGGCCGACGCTAGCTTTCAAAAATTCAAAAGGAGGAATAAGTTTGGCTGCAGCGACGGATGCTCAGGAGCGACGCGTGGTTTTGATCCCGCCTGCTTGATTTTCAAACAACAAGCAAATGGCCTGGGCCTGCAAAAGCATGTGAATTGAAAAGGTCCCGTCGATTCTCCTCAGGACCATTTGGTTTTTCTCTTTTACAAACTTTTCTATTTTTTCTATTTTATTTAATATTTTCATGTTATTTTAATTTCTTTTCATATTTTTATTTCATGCATTAAAAATCATCAAAATATTTTTTCCTTTTACATTTATTTTCAGAAAATACTTATTTAATTTATAAAATTAAAAAATATCATTTTGCATGCATATTTATTTTTATTCATAATTTAGCATTTAAATCAATCTTAATTGTATTTTAATTATTAAATTGCATTCAAAAATCCCAAAAAATTATTTTAGCATATTTATGTTATTTCCAGCATGTCATATTTTTCTCATTCAAAAACTTGCATTTTTCTAACATTTTTGTCTTATTCGATTCATCTCGTATTTTCCGATTTCTATTCTTTTACGTTGTTCGCTTTGACGCTTTCTTGCATCGCTTTTCATTTTTTCCAATAATGTAACTGTTTATGGGATGTAATAGTTTAAATTAGGTCTTTATTTTCCGCATTTTAAATTATGTATCTGCCCCAAAGCCTTGTAATAGCGTAGGATTTACCATTCCGCATTTTACTTTCCGCACCCTATCAATTGCTAGTAACTACGCGTGTATGGCAAGATAATAATGAACTTAGCCCACTAATTTTCAAGATAAAATATCTCAAATCAACACACTTCTTTCACACATGCACCCCTTAGGGTAATTCTCTCGCTGCCTTACTTAATTCAAATATGGTCAAGTCCTCGAACGTAGGGGTATTCTAGCACCGCTGCTCACAAACAAATCATCATAGTCCCTTCGATACAAAGATCATAAGACCCACGATGTCGCCCGAATACATGATCTTGATTCCCGATTGTCGCCTACGAAAATGATGATAGTCCCTTCGAATGTGCTAGGATACTTCCTACAAGTTGCCTTCAATGACCATCCGATGTCCTCGAATGTCCCGCTTACATCCAATGAATGGAGTTACCTACCAACCAATGGTATGGCTAACGCTATTCTAAAGGAACGTAGAAGTACGAAAATGACCAATTCCGAGTGGGTAATAAGTCTTTTAGTTGCTTGCTCTAAACCAAATGCTATTCACACCACACACTCTTTTTCAAAGTTCAAACTCTTTCCAAAACGAACATTTCCAAACACTTTGTATACATTCTACATGAGTCATTACAAAGTCAAAGCGAATGCCTTTTCAAAACATTTTGTCAAATGATGTAAAGCAATTTAAAAAGGTGATCTAGAGCAACTAAGAGCCCGTGAGATAACTACGGATGGAAAGGGTGCTAATACCTTCCTTTTCATAACCATTCTCCCGAACTCGTAATCTAAACGAAGGTCTTTTTCTCGTACTTTTACCTTCCTTAATTGAGAAAAATAAAAGTCGGTGGCGACTTTGCTATCCGGACATTTGCGATACAAAATCCTACAAAGTCGGGTCCACCGTGTTACACCGGTAATCGATAAGTTGAAAAATCTTCTTTGACAAACCCAGAAATAAGCATGGTCTAGGATATGTATCAAAAGAAACTCATGCAGGACATTAAGAAGAAGAGACATAGGAAAACAATGTCAAAGCAGTGTCACAATCCAAAATGTGAAATGTGTCTAGCTCAGTATATGTGGGTCGCAAAGAGATTTGCTAATAACTGTGAATGGAACAAACCCGAGGTCAATGACAAAGAAGATGTCATACCACAAGTCGTGGAATGTAGGCCTCGTGGTATATGGAGACTAAGAAGTCGTCAATAACAAAAAGGAAGAATGCATCTATAGATTCAATGTCAAAGCGTATGTCACAACATTGGGTGCAACATCAAAATCATAGAAACATGAACAAAAAGTTTCAAAGATAGAGGTGTCATTATTGTGAAGGTTTGGTCACATAAAATCTTTTTGCTGCTGTGCTACATGGATATCTTAATCAAGGGTCTTATGTGAAGCCTAAACCAAGTGGTATCATACCCTCAACAAAGGAAGAAGAAGATCATGCTTCGTAGCTAACACTTCTAGTGTGTCTACCAAGAAAGATTGGTACTTTGATGTGGTTGTTCCAAACACATGACCGGAGATGGAATCTTCTCAATAATGTTAAGCATCACTCTACCAAATTTTTATATTTTGGAGATGGAGCCAAGGAGAAATCAAAGATATTGGAAACTCAAACCGGTCTCGAGTTCCAAATCTAAATGGAGTATTGCTGGTAAAAGGTTTGACTACAACTCATTAGCATAAGTCACTATGTGATACGGGATTCACAACAACTTCACACTAAGTCCTGAATGTCTCGGATCAATGATGATCAAGTAGTGATTATGAGAGGAGTCGATCAAAGGACAACGGCTACATGGGAATCTGAGAACACCACTCGCCTATGTGTGCTGCTGCATAAAGATGAAGAGGAAGTAAAGTTGTGGCAGCAAGAATTTGATCATCCACACCATCGAGGAATAAAAAGGACTGGGCCCATGAGGAGTCAAAAGGATACCAAAATCTTCATGGACAAAGGGAGAATCTGGTAAGTATAAGGGGACAGGAAATCGAATGTCACACTCAATGTCTAGACATCTAACCACGCCTAAAGTACTACAAAGAAAGTACTAGATCCTGCATGAAAGGATAACTAAGTTCATCGTAAGAAGATATGTAAGGAGTCTTGGATGAAACCCTCTCGTAAGAGAAAAGCTGGTGGCTTCCATCTATGTTAACAACACAAGATTCGGAAGAATGTCGACACATTGATGGAAGGTTCAACACTTCTTCACAGAGCAAGTATGCAAGGGATCGTGTCAAGAAGCTTAGATCGAATAATGAGAGCCACACTAGAGGGCTACACCTTCTCATGTGAAAGTGTCCAAGAAAATAAGTGGAGAAAGTGTTTATCAAAGCTTGTGTAAAAGGTCCTTTGATAAATATGTCTTCTTGAGAAACAATCATACTCCTTGGACCAGCAAGAAGCAAGACTGTGTATTCCCATACAAAGTTGAAGCTGAACACATAGCAGCTGACAGAAATTGCTTTAAGATGATCTGGATAAAGCAGAGATGTCGATTAAGCATAATGTTGTGCAGAATGTCATGACATTGTCCTGTGACATCTCTACTAAAGTTTTTGAGGCCAGTCAGTGTAAGACTTTGAGGGACAAATTGGGTACTTGTCAATATGAGGAGTTGTAGAAATTAGTTGTGCCTACAACAAGGGATGAAAGGGACTTTTTATTTTTAAGAGGGTTATTTGGGTATTTTCATCCTTATTTTAAAAGGTCCAAGAATGGAAGAGACATTCTCATATAATAGTTTCTTCTTTTGAAAGTAGTATCACCTTTTCTCCCAAAAGAAACTCTAAAACTCTCTCGCTATTTTCACTTTCATCCTCCCAAAACCATCAGCCGAAAATGGCTTCATCATCCATCATCTCAAGAAATAGGATCTTCATCTCCATCCATGGTCGTCGTTAACAAATAATGAAGCCATGCAAGTCAAGCACTGAGAGTTACACTATTGCGTAATAGCTACCGACTAGAAAAGGTCAAGAAATTGCACACAAGGAATGCAAGAAGAACTCAAGCATCTCCCATGGGTAAGACTGCATTCATCCTCTTCTCGTCTCCTCGTAAATAGTAAAACACAGAGGAGTCTAGGTCGTGTATATAACCATTGCTAGATTGGTAACCAGGATCCTCAACGAAGACCAACTGCTCTGTGGGTTTCAATTCTAAACCGCACCCGCTAGCCCTAGTTTAGCAATGATCCGGATGTCAATGAGAATGTCAAGACATCTGGTGATCATGATACTTCCCCTGCCAAGAATAATGAAGACCTTTCTGTTAAAGAGTCTGAAGTAGGTGTTGATGATGCTTGTAATAAAACCCCTACTAATAAGGAAGATGTGATTTCTGATAGTATCCTTGAAGAATCCCCAACAAGATTTGCTCAAAAAGCCCCCATCGACTATATATTTCGATAGCATTCTTGAAGAATCACCACCTGTAAGGCTCCGCATACCCCGATGACTACATCGACAAGATTTGGAAGAATCTCCGTATCAAGAAATCAACCCCGCTATCGACTTAGATGAAGTGTTCTTAGACAATGATCTTATTGCCAATGTCAATCCAAGCATTGCAAAAAGAATGATGAAAAGGAATGGAAAAATGTGCATTCTACAGTAGCTCGCTAAAAGGAAGGATACTAAAGATGTGGTATGAGAAGTATCACAAGGGTGAACCCCCTACAAAGAAAAGTAGAGTAAAATTTTTTGGTGGTGGTTCTAGACAAAAGAGAACACCAATTGTGAAAAAGAGGAAATAACCTGAATCATCAGAGTCAGATCAAGACTCGAATTCAATGTTGAAGAGAATGTCACGCATATTTATCCCGTAAAGAAGCAAGCTCTGGGAAATCGCCAAAGTGCCTCGGGGCTATTGATAATATTTCTTTCCATCGTCTCGGTAATGGAAGTATATTTGCTTAAAGAGGTGGCTCTGAAAGAGAGTTAAACAAGAGTGCTCTTGAATGCAAAGAAATTGTTGACTTGATTAAGGAGGCAGGGTGATGAAATAGCAGAATCTCTCAAACTGTTATGAAGTTTTGGTGAGAGAGTTTATTGTCAACCTCTCAAATGACTGTGGGATAGGAACTCACGACTACCGACTGCTTATGTGAGAGGAGGAAAGTCGTTTTCTCCAAATGTGATCAACAGATTCCTGGTAGATCTCGATAATACTCACCAGTAGCGGAGGAAACCGACAACAAGATTTGTCAAACCATCACCGCCAAACAAGTAAAACAATGGCCTCTAAAGGGAAACTCTCAAAGAAGCAAGTCGAGTGTCAAATTTGCCATACCGCATAAGATCGGTGTCGCAAACCTGTCCCAACCAATCACAAATCCACCATTTCTAATGGATGGGAAGATTCATATATGCAGTAGGTACTGTGCTACATTTGACTATGGATCTCATTTTTGATCGTGACACTCAAGCATGCTGACAGCTATGCTATCAAAGGACCAATAGCCTTTCCCTCCCTATTGTATGGTATAATAACTGATCAATACCCTGACATCCTGGTTGATGGAGATACAGTGAGTAAAAGAGCTCCTGCCCTTGGCTTCCACTACAAGCTATTTCAAGGGAAGCATGTTCCTGACTTTGTCATGACATCTGCTAAGACATCAAAAGTCAAGATCAATTCTCAGAAGGCAAAGGTCATTGTTGTGCTAAAAGAGACCTGTAGGGAACTTGCAGCTAGGAAGCATGCTATTGAAGAACTGATCACTACTCTTGAAAAGGAGGAAGACACAGAGGTTGAGGAAGAAAGGCTTGTTGGTGATGATTCTCCTGCTCATATGGATGAAGATGTTGAGTCGATCAAGGAACCGCCGGTGAAGAAGACTCAAGAAGCTTCCTTCCACGCTGCTTCTTCGAGAAGAAAGCACTTGAATCAGGCTCATGTGCCCTCTGTTTCCTGCCTTAGTTTGTCAATTTTCTTGTTAGTTTTCATGTTCAGATTTTGTTTTGAATGATTGTAATCACTGTAGTTGATACTTGTAATCCTTAACCGAGGTATAACTTTATGTGTGGTTCTTATGATTGATTGTTGGGGGCAATTGTAATGTTTCCTTTGGCCCTTATGGCTAAAAAGGGGAGAAGAACCATGTGTGACAAAGGTATGGACTTTGTGGAATTGTATGGTCGCTTAAATTTTGTATGTGGGCAATTGTGGGAATTATGGGATCAGATGGGTAGAATTTATCTTATCTCTAGGTTCAGTTTATTTAAGCTTAGAACTAGTTTGTCTTCGCTGCATATGTACTGATAGTTAAGTAGTTTTAGCCAAAATGTGCCAAAGGGGAGTTTGTTAGTGTTTTAAGTTGGCATCAATTTTGGTAAACTAGGTTTTAGCAATGTCATGATAGATGTCATGACATTCAGAGATTGAAGATAAATCCTACCCGCTATGATGTTAAAAGAAATCGTAATCGAAGCTAAAGTCAGGCCGAAATTCTAGAAATAATTATGTCATAATGATGTTATGACATCTGGCAGACATTCTGCTCGCTAACTGCTTTTTCCCGAGATTTTTCGAAGTTTGTTGAGCTGCTAAATATTGTTTTTCCGTTATTAGAAAGCATGTTTACACGTGCGCTAGGTTAATCTTAATTAGACCTAAATTGGTTGTTGAAAAGACCATGTTTTTAGGATTAAATTATGAACCCTAGCTATCTTTATGGAAGCCCAATCAAGTTTCGTGGATCGCTTCAAAAGGAATTCAACCTTACAACCGTGGTGCGCCTCTTGGAATGTATTGAAGAGATAGCAATTTTTTTGTGTACCGTTAGGATTAGTAACTGGTTTTTGTAATTTAGTTTCTTCATGAGCCAAGCAACTATCAATTGATAAGTGCATTGACTAGGATTTGTTTGTAAGGGTAGTTTATCACCAAAGCTTTAAAGCACGAGTGTTTGTCTTTGATTGAAAGCTTTGCTTAGATCAAGATAGTTTATTGAAGTGTGCTTCACAATTCAATTAGTCAATAGGTTGATATCACCGCCAGATTGGTGGGGATGAGAGGTACCGATCTAAGTAGGACTTAGGTTGAAGTTGCATTGGTAGGTTTTATGAAGGAGATAAACCGTGGTTTTATTCCTAATTAATTCTACTAATAGTGAATTTCCTCCCGGCTTGGTAGCCCTCAGATGTAGGTGTAGTTAGACACCGAACCGGTAAACAACTTATTGTGTTCTTTAATCGTTATTTATATTTATCGTAAATGTTAATGAGTGTCGAGCATAGGTGTCATAACATTCTCTCGTGACATCACGATCGCCGCCAGGAATTTCACTTTCTTCTTTTTGAACGTGTATTGTATGTTCGAGTAGGTCGGATGCGGTCGAGAAACTCTAAGACGCCGACAACAACGATCTTTCCTTTCTAGAAAAAATTCCAAAAGATCAAACTCTAGACAATAGACTCAATATGCAAAGTATGATGCATGATTATGAATGTAAAGAAAGATTTCCAAAGAATTTACTTAAAAGAGAAATTTCCGCAAATATTTGATGGAGAACACATTTATTTTATTTATTATTGAAAGAAGATTACAACAATTTTGTTTTTGAGCATTGCTCACACAAATGATAAAATAAATGATAAAAAATTACAATCTAAACTAATTAATCGCCCCTCGCTTGGATGAAGATCCAAAGGCTTGATGTAGCTTCAACTTCGTGGATTTCCTTCCATAGTGAGCTTTTAGCCTTTCCGCTACCGCTAACGAATTTCTCTTCCACTGCCGGGAGCAGGATCGCCGTCATTTCTCAAGCTTTTTCCTTTCTTTGATGTATCTTTGATCGCGTTATCTTTCGGAGAATCTTCTCATCTTTCTCCATGAGCCACTCATCTTGAAATAAAGCGCCTTTTCATGATCTTGACCCGCTCTCGAGCTTCTCATTTCGAGATCGCCTTAAGGAACTTGTTTTCCAAAGCTTCTTTCTCAAGCCTCATCTTGACAAAGCTTCTTGGTATTCTCCCATAGTCTCGACGGGAAAATTGTTGATTTGGAAGTCGTTGAGAACATAGGTTCTTCATAAGCGTAAGGCATTCAAATTCCTTCGCTTTTCTTTACCCAAGAAGTGTAGATTTCATGGCTACACACAATTTGCTTTCCTTTTCCTTCCTTCGGATGTGATGCCAAGCTCTCGATCATCCTAGCTTTCAAACCTTGGGAATCCTCTCCTTCATGATAGAAGTAACTCTCACCAGAAACCAAGAGGTTTACTAGAGTTTGCATACCCGAGCCGACGCCCCGCCAGAATGGGTTGTAGAATGATTCCTCCTTTGTACCGATGAGAGGTACGCAAATTCTCCATGCCTCTCAATGATTTCATCTTATTGTCCGCCAAGGTATACCAATGGATATCGCTGTTGTAAGAGACGGAGTCTTCTTGACCAATGCCAATCGCCTTTTGTTTTCATGGAAGATAGGAGATTTAGGTAAGTGTGAGATAATCCATTTGAAGAACAGAGGCACGCAACAATACGATAGTTCCATCTCCTTGACGATTCCTATGACGAATGGAGAAGTACGTGTCACCAAGCAAAGTGGGAACGGGATTTCCAATCAAAAGATCCTGGCGTTGATATCAACGAAATTGGGACGTTGGGAAACAACACCAATCCATAGATGAGTAAAGCTAAAATAGCTTCAAAGGCTACCATACTATCGGCCCTTTAGAATTTAAGAGCCTTCTCCATTAGAACTTTGAAGTTAGTCCTAAGAGTTTTCCTCCTGTAGTTAGGTTTTTGTCTATCTCAGATTTTTTAAATGAGTCATTGTTGCAATGATCTGGTGACTGGGAATGGCTTCCAAACCATTGAAAGGAACTTTGTCTCGACATCGAGATACCTAGTATGTGTGCGCATTTCTTCCAAAGTAGGCATCAATCGATAGTCGTGGAATGTGAAACAAATGATAGACTAGATCGTAAAACCGAACGAAAGTTTTGAGAAGTCCTTCATCAACGTTAGTGTTCGTAATAGTTAAAAGAGTTCCATAGTTTTTCAAACCGAGGATCTTCTACCAGGATGCTAACTCTTTCAACTTTCCTACATTAGGAATTCTAAAACAGTATCTCTGGTGAATCTTCCTCGACATCCATTACTCTAACCTAAAATATTTACAAAGAAAATTTCTAA